>CM039673.1:19139939-19363513 GCA_022496015.1 Hordeum marinum
GAAGAAGACTAGAAAAAAAGAAGAAGAAAAGCAGAAAGAAGAAGAAGAAGAAGAAGAATAGAAGACTAGGAAAGAAAAGAAGAAAAGAAGAAGACTAGAAGAAGGAAGAAGAAAGAAGAAGAGAGGACTAAGAAGAAGAGAAGAGAAGACCAGAAGAAGAAGAAAAAGAGAAGAGAAGAAGACTAGAATAATAATAATAATAATAATAATAATAATACTAATAATAATAATAAGAGAGAAGACTAGAAGAAGAAGAAGAAAGAAGAAGAAAAAGAAGAAGACTAGAAGAAGAAGAAGAAGAAGAGAAGAAGAAGAAGAAGACTAGAAGAAGAAGAAGAAGAAGAAAAAGAAGAAGACTAGAAGAAGAAGAAGAAGAAGAAGAAGAAGAAGAAGAGTTTCTTCTTCTTCTTCTAGTCTTCTTCTTTTTCTTCTTATTCTTCTATTCCTTTTTTGTCCTCTTCCTTGTTTTTCTTCATCTTATTCCTTATTTGCGTCATTTTAGAGCTAACCTATGTAAGTATGCCATTTTTGTGCTAACCTAGGAAAATTAGGTAAGTATAGGTCATTTTTGTGCTAACCTAGGTAATGATGCCATCTTTGAGCTAAATTATGTAAGTATAGGTCATTTTAGAGCTAACCTAGGTAATTATGTCATTTTGGAGAATAATAAGCTAAGAATATGACATTTATGAGGTAACCATGGTTATTATGCCATTTTTGAAACGAATAAGCTAATTATGTCATAAATGGACTAAATAAGCTAATTATGTCATTGTGGAGGATAAGCTAATTGTGCTAAGTTTGTCTAAGTGCTATGTTTGTCTTTGTTTGAGAAAATGAGCCAAGTAAGTGGCATATTAGGGCTTACCGTCCTCATCATCACGGACGTAAAACACCAGGGGTGCTCGGGTCGTGCGATGCGGCTCGGGAGTTATGCTGTACCAAAGATCATTTGCGTTAGAATGATGACGCTGAAATGTTAAGACTAGTAAATAATGAACATTGAAATGAAACTCACCGTTCCAGCCGTGGTAATGACTGGCATCAGCGGAGGGGTCTGGCCATTCTATGCATACATAGTCTGCACATTTGGTTTTCACAAGTCAAACATATTGGTTATTAATGAAAAGAACATGTAGTGCAAGATTTGGCTAATATGAAGAAGAAACTTACCATGATGAGGTCGTACCTGGCCCGGTTAGACGCATCGTTACGTGCCCTCTCCTCCTCCACCAACTTTGCCGTCCTCTCCTCTAGATCCCTCTTCTCCTCCGCCGCCTGCCGGGCCTGTTCTGCCAGAAGTGCCTGGGTTTTCTCTCTCTTTCTGCAGAGCAGCCTGCAACACAAATCATCGTTAGCATTGTAATCATCTTTTTTCGCACACATTGTAATGGAGGAAAGATATCTGAGTCCGTATGACTAACCTCGATGGTGAGCTCGATTGGCCGTGGACGAGGCGACATCGCAGGACTGAAGCTCGTTTGGCGCGCCTTGATCTCTTGGAGAGTGCTCAAAGACCGTATATGTCCATATCCAATGGCTATCGAGCCATGGGGCCTCCCATGGCCAGCTATCATCACCAGGTCTGGATCAATAGGATGCTGGCTCGGGTTGAAGTCCTCCCCATTCACCGTGTTCCTCACATCTCTGTACCTCACGAGCTTGTTGTGGGAGGAGATATTGGTTAAGTTCTCGGGATCATCGAGGTCAGACTCAGAGAATGCCTTGACCTTCTTGTATGAGGCAGTATGGGCCATGGCATAGACGTCATACAACTCTGGCACCTCCGTCTTATTGTGATGAGCCTACAAGAGAGGAACAAAGTATTAATAAAGGGTCAAGGCTAGCATCAAGAATGAATTGCAGGAATCATGAAGCAAACCACATACCCAGTTGCGCCCGAACTGATATATGTTGGCGCTGCCTTGATGGTGTGGCACACCTCCCATTTGGGCACGCCGTGCCTTGGCGTTGTCGTGGAGGACTCGCCATTGGTCAGAGCACCATTCATTCACCAACGCCTCCCAACAATCCATCTTATCCGCACACTATCTCGGGGGCACCTAAGTTAGTAAAGAGAAATTTGAGAGCTACGCCTACGAATCAAAGGAAGGAAACTAAGTACAAGGCCTTAAGAATATGTAATTAACTTCATGTACTGCTCCTTGTCCAGAAACTTTCGGCGGGACGACGACTTGGCCTTCTTAATACGCTGCGAGGCGTAGTAGTCTCGAACAACCTATACCTGAGCCTCGTGCCGTAAGTTCTGTAGTAGGCGCTTGCACTCCTAATCGATAAGCTTTGCCGCGGCCTCCTCGTATCCCTCCTCACACCTGTAGAAGGTCTGCAATCAAAAGAGACAACACTGATTAGTACAATAACTAGCTATTATTGATTTTTAATTATGTAAAGGAGAAATTACCCAGAACTTCCTGATCACCATGTCGGCCCTTGTGTGGCACAACACATCGTCGA
The DNA here is from genome assembly GCA_022496015.1 of Hordeum marinum. Classification (NCBI taxonomy): domain Eukaryota; kingdom Viridiplantae; phylum Streptophyta; class Magnoliopsida; order Poales; family Poaceae; genus Hordeum; species Hordeum marinum. Next base: position 19,142,415 of record CM039673.1, read on the forward strand.
TCATCTCCTCTGGCGGGGCCGGGGCAGCCAAGTAGTGCTCCCATTTCAATCCTAACTCTCGAAGCTGACCCTCGCCGGGCAACGTGACAAACCCCGGGAAGTTATGCCGCAAAAGCACACCAAGGATGGAGTTGGGCCTACGGACATCCTTGGCGTGAATCCAACCCCTGCAGTATGACAAAGACAACGCATTAGATATGTGAATAAACATGAAGGAAAAATGTTTAAAAAGAGTAAATGCACTCACTTCAGCGACTCGGGCTTAATCAGCCACCTCTGATCGTGGGTCGCTGGCACGGGCGGGAGGCGTGTACACCCACGCTGGTAGATGGTGCCCTCAACCACCTCGTGCCCGCTATCAGAAAGCTTATCCCCGCCACCATCAGCATGGCCACTCGGCTCCGCCTGATGCAGATCCGGTCAGGCATCCCATCCAGTGGAAGCCTGTGGAGTCTCACGGGACGAAGCGTCTGGCCCATGAGTCTCGCGGGACGTAGCATCTGGCACAGGAGTCTCGCGTGTCGAAGCGTCTGGGACAGAAGGATCGTTGAACCGAGGCTCATGGATAGGAGTCCTCGTAGCCTCCACCTCAGACAAGTCCACTGTAGCAGTCGTGTGCTCGGGTGAATCAGCTGGGGGTGGCAGCTAGGAAGGCGTAGCAGCCTTCGTACCTCTCCCGCAGCCACCACGTGTAGCTTTAGGAGCTCTGTTCTTCCCACGACCTCCTCTCCCGGTGGGCAACTTCGCCGACGAAGAAGCGCCCTCGGGTGTCCCCATACCTTCGTACAATGCTCTTCGAAGAGATTGGGGTGGAATGGAAGTACCCCTCCCACCACGCGCCGACGAAGAAGGAGCCTTAGATAGATCTCGACCCGTGCCCACCATCTTTCAACACCTGCCATGACAAATAGTAAACGAAATTAGTACACAACATAAAAAAATTGAATACCGACATGAATAATAATATGTATATAATTTAAGTGTATCATCATCATGTATATAATAAAAATTGAATACCGACATGAATAATAATATGTATACATATAATTTGAGTATATCATCATCATGTATACCTGACATGAACGAATAATAATCTTCATCGTCTATATATGCTACGGGATCAATAAATGCATCATCATCATCACTATCATCAATAAATGCATCGTCATCACTATCGGGAGCAACATGCGGAATCTCTTCTTCTTTCGTCAAGCATTGAGAGGTCTTCCACAGCAGTAACCTCTTCTTCTTCCGTCTCTTCTTGTTCCGGCTCAGGGGTGAAGTCGGATTCACTGTCCCTGTCTACCTCAATGTTCTGGGGTGAAGTAGAGCGGTTCTTGAAACATTTTTTGGAAAGACGTGTTTCTTGGAAGAATTCTCCTTCATATGTGTCTGGGTTAATGTGAGGTTCATAATCATCTTCATTGAGGGGAGGTGGTCTAAAATGTGGCGGCACATCATAAACGACATCCCAACCATTCAGATTTGGATCAGTTTGGCAGGAACACGGTAGATAGAAAACTTGGGTCGCCTGTTGAGCCGTAATATAGACATCGGGAACATCTAAATGGGTGCTTTGTTTGATTTCGACTAGCCCTATATGTTCATGAGTCCTTCTAGTCTCCTTTGGCTGGAACCAATAACATTTGAAGACTACGACGTTTGGTGGGTTTTCACCAAAGAATGTAAGTTCATAAATTGCTTCAACTCTTCCATAATACTCGATCCCTCCTTCGCCGACAGCGGGGACACAACAACTTGTAGACTTTCGGTCGGCCATAGATAGCTCTTTACCAAAAGTACGAAAGCGATACCCGTTGATGTCGTATTTGTCAAATGAATGGACCTTATAGTCAAAACTATTAGCGACTTGTCTCAATTCGGAGTCCATAGACTCTGCATTAGCCTACAAGTTTAATATGAAAGGATTGTTGCATTAACCGCAAACTAGACGAATAAATGAAATGGTCTAATGGAAATTACCGTTTGTTTGAACTAAGAGATGAAACCGGGATAGCCGCCTCCATGCTTTGCCAGAAGCTCATACTCTTCGATGGAATCCTTTTGGATCACCGCTCCATCCGAGAATTTGGCGACATATCGACTATATCACATTTCCGGGAATAAGAGCATTTCAAAGGAATTAGAAGTTGCAAAACAATGTACCGAGAACTTACTCGATGTACGGCCGCACTTCTGTTAGGTTGTTGAAGATATACAACGAAATGGTCTGCCATTCTTCGACATCCAACACTATTGCTTTCGAAGCACCGGCTGGTGCGAGCTTCCCTTTGAATAGGCTGAGGTTGGATTGACCTTTTTCACGGTCATCATCATTGTACCGAGGCTTCGGATTATGCAAATGACGATTCTTGGCTTTGTAGTGTGCTGTCACGAAGTTTGCCGCCTCCTCGGTAATGAATGCCTCAGCCATCGATGCTTCAATTCTACGTTTATTTTTACATTTTGCTCGAAGCGTCTTCTGCATCCTCTCAGTTGCGAAGCACCAACGATTTTGCACGCCCCTCGCCAATCTTGCCTCGGTCGGGAGATGCAAAATCAAATGCTGCATTGGATTAAAGAATCCCAGTGGAAAGATCTTTTCTAACTTGCAGATCAACTCCGGCACCAACTCTTCCAGTTTGTCTAGCACGTCAGGTGATAGTTCTTTCGCACAAAGAGCACGGAAGAAATAGCTCAGCTCTGCCAGTACTAGCCATTCATCCTCAGGGATAAAGCCACACAACATCACCGCATTACCCGCTCAAGCCATATGTGCCAATTATGACTCTTGAGACGAAATATTTTTAATTTTTCAAGACTCGCTCCCCTCTTTAGATTCGCTGCATACCCATCGGGGAACATCAACTGCATTTTCACCCACAAGATCATTTCCCTCATAGCTGGTCTTCCAAGATTGAACCATGCCTTTGGCTTCCTCCAGTTCTTTTTTCCTTTCGGTTGTCGCATGTTTTGTAACGGTCTATCACATAGAGCCTCCTAATCGACTCTAGCCTTTGGATTATCCTTTGACTTCCCCTCTATGCCGAACAATGTACCAAAAAGGGCCTCGGCGATATTCTTTTCAGTGTGCATCACGTTGATGTTGTGTGGGCAAAGGAGGTCTTTAAAGTAAGGCAGATCCCACAAGCATATCTTGTGAGTCCAGGCGTGTTTCGAATTATACCCTTTGAAATACCCTGGATGATCTGGATCCGGCTCCAGAGCATTTATCTGATCCAGGGTCTGTTGGCTTGTCAATGCAGGTGGTGCAGAGTTTTTGACAATTCTACCTTTCATGAAATTCTTCTTGTCTTTTCTGAACTTATGGCGAGGATCCAGGAACTATCTATGCAAGTCGAAGCAAGAATACTTGCGACCCACCTGCAGCCAATGGAACTCAAGAGCTGCCTTGCATGTGGGGCACGAGAACCTTCCATGCACACACCAGCCAATGAATAGCACATACGCCGGCAAGTCATGCGACGAGTACATATACCACACATGCATTTTGAAGTTTTTTTGTAGCGGCGTCATATGTCTTGATCCCATTATCCCAAGCTTCTTGCAATTCATCCTTAAGCGGCTACATGTACACATTCGTATTCCCCAGATAGTTGGGCCCTAGAATTATCAACGTCAAGAAAATGTTCTTTCTTTTCATAATCTCTTGGGGGGAAGATTGAGTGGAATGACAAATACAGGCCAACAAATGTATTGGGTCGCCATCATACCAAACACATTGAACCCATCCATGCTGATGGCGACTCGAGGATGCCTTGGATCTGCCGCTTTATCCTTATGTAATGCATCGAAGTGCTTCCATGCAAAAGCGTCTGAAGTGTGTCCCAACATCGGATTCCCATCTGCATCCAGTTCGGTTCTTTTGCCCAATTTATGCCACGTCATCTGTCTGGCCGTCTCTTCGACCATCAAAAGACGTTGAAGTCTTGGTATGATTGGCATATACTGAAGAACATTAACTGGGATTTTGGTCTGACTCTTCTCACCCATACCGTTGTCTACCACAACATACTCGGAAGACTTGCAAATGGGACAATAGTTGAAGCCCACATACTCAAGCATAAATAAGGCACATCCATTCTCACAGGCATCTATCTTCTCATAGGGCATCTTAAGCGCACGTAGGATTTTGTCCGACTAGTACAGGTTTGCTGGCAATACATGGCCTTTGGGTAGAAAGCATCCAAATATCATCATCATCGCGTCGTAGCATTCTCTGCCTAGGTTGAACTGAGCCTTCAGAGCCATTACTTGCGCGATGGCATCCAACTGACAAAGCTCAGTGTGCTCGTGGAGAGGATGTTTTGAAGACTCCAACATTTCATAGAAGGCCTTTGCAGATTCCTCCATCTCATCGTCCGAATCCCGAGCATCATCAAAGTCTTGCACCATGTCTTCGATCCTGGTAACATGCTCGTCGGTGCGACAACGAACAATCTCAGCTCTGGCATGTTGGGCACTCACCATGATATCTCCACACCGTATAATCAGGCGTAAAACCCCACTTTTGCAAGTGTTTACCCATTTCATCCCGTCTCCACTTTTTATGGTTGTCGCACCGGACACAGGGGCACCAGGTTATTTCCTGGCCATTTGCAAATGTGGCACTCAGAAACCCCTTGGTTTTTCTTAACCATTCAATGGTCATTTCTTTCTGACTAGGGTGACCGGTGTACATCCAAGCACGATCACTCATCTTGCCTACCTACTAAACACACAAGAAATATATTTATAATTCATCATCTATATTCATCAGTTAATCTTGTTTTGTCAGTTTTATTACGTCCATGCAACCTACAGGCTAATAGGTAGAGATAGGTCCTAATCCCACCCGAGTATGTGTATATTGGGTTTGTTTTCCCATGCTCTACTCTGGATCCGACGCAGAATTTCGACAGCACCTCCCCGTTGTTCTCCTCATACAAGTCTCGGCAATAAGCAGAGAGGATGTGTACCCGTAGAACAACAAGGAGGCACTGGCGAAATTCCGCATCGGATCCGGAGCAGAGCATAAGGGAAAACGAACCCAATCTACACATACTCGGGCTGTCCATGGATAACGTTGGACAATTCGAAAGGATGGTGGTTATAAATATGCAAAGACATGCATATTTATAGATGCCGCCCTTTCGGATGGGAGACGCATACTGGTCACGCATACTGATGATTGAAGACACCTATAGCTAGCAAGTTTCATCGGCACGAAGACCGGAACCGAGCAAATTAAGGGGGCCAGGGGAGGAGATGTCATTTGTGCTCACCCACGAACGCAACAGAGGAGCTCGTCCAACGCACGGGGAGGTCGTCGAACAACTGCACATTAAAATTCACCCGATCAACACAAATATGATGTTTTTTATAACAAAATCAGAAAATATGTGACCTAACTCATAATTTACAAAACTATGACCTCCTCGGCTTCTGGAAGGACGAAAAGCAGCTTTTCGGTCAACAGGAGGCAGAATAGGTGTCGGGGGTCGGGGGTCAGTGGCATCGGGAGTCAGTGGCGTCGGGGGTCAGTGGCGTCGGGGGTCAGTGGTGTCGGGGGTCAGTGGCGTCTGGGGTAGGGGGTCGGTGGTCGGTGGTGTCGGGGGTCAGTGGCATCGGTGGTCGGAGGTCGATGGCGTCGGGGGTCGGGGGTTAGTGGCATCAGGGATCGGGGTCAGGGGTCGGGGTCGGTTGCGTCGGGGGTAGGGGTTAGTGGCGTCGGGGGTCGGTGGTGTTGGGGGTCGGTGGCGTCGGGGGTCGGGGGTCCATAGCATCGGGGTTCAGTGGGGTCAGTGTCGAGCCATTTCCTTTTTCCTTCTTCTTATTCTTCTTCTTCTCCTCCTCCTCCTCTCTTCTTCTTCTTCTTTTCCTTTTTTCCTTGTTCTACTTATTCTTCTTCTATTTCTTCTTCTTTTGTTATACTAAATAGGAATCTAACCTAAGACTAAAACTAAACTAAACTAAAACAAAACCTAAACTAAACTAAAACTAAACCTATACTAAAACTAAACCTAAACCACAACAAAACTAAAACCTAAAACTAAACGAAAAAAAACAAATGTCCTAAACTAGACTATGTTGTCTACAATATAGCAGCAGCAACAGAAGAAGCAGCGGTAACTACTAACAACTAACTATTGTCTACAATATAGATGCAGCATTAGCACAAATGCACAAGCAACATAAGCAGCAGTAACTACTAACTATTGAATCAACATGAGCAGCCAGCCAGCCACCATCGGCAGCAGCATAGAAGCGGCCAACAGCTGGCAGGAACAAAACTAGCACGACAGTAGTGCATTAGAGCATCAATAGCAGCAGTGCATTAGAGCATCAACAACAGCAGTACAGCTAGAGGCCTAGAGCATCAACAGCAGCAATACATCGAGATTCTAGAGCAGTAGAGCATCAACAACAGTAGTACAACTAGAGGCCTAGAACATTGATCATTAAATTCTAATACTTTTACAATACCATAAATTCAGTCAAACTCTAATGAGCATAGCAAGGGATTCAAAATGAAAATTTCCACACCCAAAGTTGTATCTTCTATATGTAAATAGCAAAAACACATCAAGTGTTTATGTGTCTAAACATCATATGAATCAAAACGAAAGGAGATAGGGAGGCGGTGACCTGCGGTGGAGGGCTCACCTTGGATCAGGGATGGCGCGGCCTGGCTCCGGCGACCACGGTGGTGGAGGAGGGCCGCGGGGCGGGGGGGGCGGGCGGGCGCCACTACCTGGCTCCAGTGGTGGTGGAGGAGGGCCATGGGGAGGGGGCGATGCCGCGGTGGTGGAGGTGGGCCGTGGGGAGGGGGGCGGGTGGCACCGCGGCCTGATTCCAGCCGTGGTGGAGGAGGGCCGCGGGGAGGGGGCGGTGGTGGAGGAGGGCCGCGGGGAGTGGGCGGTGCCGCAGCCTGGCCCTGTTGCGAGGTGGTCGGGAGGGGGGGGGGGCGACGGCGATGCTGGGCGCGCAACGTCGGGAGGCCGGGGCGACGGCGGTGAGAGGGAGAGAGAGGGGCGCGGGGTGTGTGTGTGTGGGTGAGAGAGAGAGAGGCGTGGGGCCAAAATTAAAACCCTTTCTTTGTCGTCTGCCAGCAGACGGCAAAGAGGGTGAAAATTAGCCGTGCCATGCCGTGACACTGCGGGCCCACACTCAGCTCGTTGCTTTCTGCTGGCAGACAACAAAGAAATCTTTGTCGTTTGCCAGCAGACAGCAGAGAGGGTGGCAGACGGCAAAGGGTTTGACCTAGCCAGTGCCGTGCCCCGTGGGGCCCACTGTGTTCTTTGCCGTCTGCCATGAGGCTCTTTGCCGTCTGCTGGCAGACAACAAAGAAGCAGCTGATGGCAAAGACTCTCTTTGCCATCAGCTGCTTCTTTGCCGTCTGCTTTGGAAAGACAGACGGCAAACCGCCTCTTTGCCATCAGCTGGCAGACGGCAAAGAGCTGGCAGATGGCAAATTTCCTGATTCCAGTAGTGTATGATATACATGTTATTGATGTGTACCTTACTAGCTCTCATTGTAGTGCCTGGGTATTTGATACCGGTTCGGTTGCTCACATTTGCAACTCAAAGCAGGACCTACGGAATAGATGGAGGCTGGCTAAGGACGAAGTGACGATGCGCGTGGGAAATGGTTCCAAGGTTGATGTGATCCCCATCGGCATGCTCTCTCTTCGACTACCATCGAGATTAGTGATGAACCTGAATAATTGTTATTTAGTGCCTGCGTTAAGCATGAACATGACATCTGGATCTTGTTTATTGTGAGATGCTTACTCATTTAAATCAGAGAATAATGGTTGTTCTATTTATATGAGTAATATCTTTTATGGTCATGCACCCAATGTGAGGGGTTTATTCATATTAAATCTTGATAGTGATGATACACATGTTCATAACATTGATGCCAAAAGATGTAGAGTTGATAATGATAGTACCACTTTCTTGTGGCACTGCCGTTTGGGTCATATTGGTGTAAAACGCATGAGGAAGCTCCATGCTGATGGACTTTTGGAGTCACTTGATTTTGAATCACTTGACACATGTGAACCATGCCTCATGGGCAAGATGACTAAAACGCTGTTCTTTGGAACAACGGAACGGGCAAGTGACTTGTTGGAAATCATACATACTGATGTATGCGGTCCAATGAATGTTGCAGCGCACGGTGGATATCGTTATTTTCTCACCTTCACTGATGACTTCAGTAGATATGGGTATATTTACTTAAGGAAACATAAGCCTGAAACGTTTGAAAAGTTCAAGCAATTTCAGAGTGAAGTTGAGAATCATCGTAACAAGAAGATCAAATTCCTATGATCTGATCGAGGAGGTGAATATCTGAGTTATGAGTTTGGCAGTCACTTAAGATAGTGTGGAATTGTTTCACAGTCGACACCACCCGGAACACCACAGCGTAATGGTGTGTCTGAACGTCGTAATTGAACCTTATTAGATATGGTGCATTCTATGATGTCTCTTACCGATTTGCCACTATCATTTTGGGGTTATGCATTAGAGACAGCTGCATTCACTATAAATAGGGCACCATCGAAATCCGTTGAGACAACGCCATATGAACTGTGGTTTGGCAAGAGGCCAAAGTTGTCATTTCTTAAAGTTTGGGGATGTGATGCTTATGTCAAAAAGCTTCAGCTTGAAAAGCTGGAACCCAAAGCGGAGAAATGCGTCTTCATAGGATACCCGAAAGCGACAGTTGGGTATACCTTCTGTCTCAGATCCGAAGGCAAAGTGTTTGTCGCTAAGAACAGAACATTTCTTGAGAAATAGTTTCTCTAGAAAGAATTGAGTGGTAGGAAAATAGAGCTTGATGAGGTTATTGAACCTTTACTTCAACCAGAGAGTAGCACAGCACAGAAAGATGTTTCTGTGGAGCCTACAACAGTTGAAGAGGAAGTTAATGATGATAATCACGAAGCTTCAGATCAAGTCACTATTGAACCTCGTAGGTCGACAAGGGCGCGTACTACTCCTGAGTGGTACGACAACCCTGTCTTGGAGGTCATGTTGTTGGACAACAATGAACCTACGAGCTATGGAGGAGCGATGATAGGACCGGATTCCGATAAATGGTTAGAGGCCATGAAATCCAATATGGGATCCATGTATGAAAACATAGTATGGACTTTGGAAGTATTACCTGAAGGGCGAAACCCCATTCAGAACAAATGGATCTTTAAGAAGAAGACGGACGCGGACGGTAATGTAGGAAGGTGTCTGGATAAAGCAGTTCATGATAGATCTTGGAGTAGTGCCGAGTGCACTGAATCCAATGACTCTGTTCTGTGACAACACTGGTACCCTTGCTCTGGCCAAGGAACCAAGGTTTCACAAGAGGACCAGACACATAAAGCGTCGCTTCAATTTCATCCGCGATTACATCGAGGAGAAGGACATAAATATTTGCAAAGTGCACACGGATCTGAATGTTGCATACCCGTTGACTAAACCTCTTCCAAGCTCTAAACATGATCAATACCAGAACTGCATTGGTGTTCGATTCATTACAATGTAAATCACATATTGATGTGAACTAGATTATTGACTCTAGTGCAAGTGGGAGACTGTTTGAAATATGCCCTAGAGGCAATAAATAAAGTGTTTATTATTATATTTCCTTGTTCATGATAAACGTTTATTATCCATGCTATAACTGTATTGATTGGAAACACATTGCATGTGTGGATAAATAGACAACACTTTGTCCCTAGTATGCCTCTAGTAAACTAGCCCGTTGATCAAAGATGGTCAAGGTTTCCTGGCCATTGACATAAGATGTCATTTTATAACGGGATCACATCTTTAGGAGAATGATGGGATGGACGAGACCCAAACTATAAACGTAGCATATGATCATGTCAGTTTATTGCTACAGTTTTCGGCATGTCAAGTATATGTTCCTATGACCATGAGATCATATAACTCCCGGACACCGGAGGAGTGACTTGTGTGTATCAAACGTCGCAACGTAACTGGGTGACTATAAAGGTGCTCTATAGGTATTTCTGAGGGTGTCTGTTCGGTTGGTATGGATCAAGACTGGGATTTGTTACTCCGTGTGACGGAGAGGTATCTCAGGGCCCACTCAGTAATACAACATCACAATAAGCCTTGCAAGCAATGTGACTAAGTGTTATTCATGGGATCTTGTATTACAGAACGAGTAAAGAGACTTGCCGGTAACGAGGTTGAACTAGGTATGGAGATACCGATGATCGAATCTCGGGCAAGTAACATATGGAAGAACAAACGGAACATCATACGAGATTAACTGAATCCTTGACATAGAGGTTCAACCGATAAAGATCTTTGTAGAATATGTAGGAACCAATATGGGCATCCAGGTCCCGCTATTGGTTATTGACCGTAGAGGTGTCTCGATCATGTCTACATAGTTCTCGAACCCACAGGGTCTGCACACTTAAGGTTCGGTGACGTTTCGGTAGTATAGAGTTATATATGGTGGTGACCAAAGGTTTTTTGGAGTCCCAGATGAGATCCCGGACATCATGAGGAGCTCTGTAATGGTCCGGAGGTGAAGATTGATATATAGGAAGTCCTGCTTTTGTCACCGGAAAAGTTCCAGGCTCATCGGTAGTGTACCGGGAGTGCCGTGAGGGTACCGGGTGACCATCGGGAGGTGTATTTCGACCCAAGAGGCTACATGGGCTGTGGGAGGATAAATACCAGCCCTTAGTGGGCTGGCCAAAGTCCCACACAAGGCCCATGCGTCTGGGAATAAATTCCAAAGTGGAAAAGGTGGAAAAAAGGCAAAAAGGTGGAAATAAGGAAGGAGTCCTAATCCTACTAGGAGTGGAGGAGGAGGACTCCTCCTCTCCACTTCGGCCAAACCAAAGAGGGGCTGGCCCTTGCGCCAAGCCTCCTCCTCCTCTCCTCCTATATATACTAGAGGTTTTAGGGTTTTGCACTAGATTTTCGGCCACGTGCAACCCTACCCTCTAGTCCGTAGTTTCTCCTCTAGATCGGTTTCAGCTGTGCTTAGGCGAAGCCCTACTGAGATTACTACACCACCATCGCCACAACACGGTCACGCTGCCGGAGAACTTGTCTACCTCTCTGCTCCCTCTTGCTGGATCAAGAAGGCGGAGATCGTCATCAAGCCGTACGTATGCTGAATGTGGAGGTGTCGTCCGTTCGGTGCTAGATCAGGACGGATCGTGATTGGATCGCGGGACGCTCGGCGATTTGGATCGCGAAGATGTTCGACTACATCAACCGCGTTTCTTAACGCTTCCCACTTAGCGATCTACAAGGGTACATAGACCACTCTCCCTCTCGTAGATGCTCATCACCTTGGATATATCTTGCGTGTGCGTAGGAAATTTTTTGTTTCCCATGCAACGTTCCCCAACACTATTAGCCCGGGGGCTCGAGTTCAAACACAAATCGCCTCATCTATCATGTGTTCGGCGTCTTGGCGTTCACTTTATATGCATCGGTTCCGAACTGTGTCTTTAGTCAATAAGTTGGGTTGCTCGGCTCCTGTGCTTGCCCCTTTATGTTCCGCTCGTTCGGCTAAAAGGGCAAAGGGAGCACCCCTACAATTGTGCTTCCGGATAGTCTGGTCAAGCAGCTCAGGGTGGAAAGCCTAAAACGGACTATCATAGTATGCGCGGTCAGACTCGTGAACCCCGAGTTCGAAGTGTTATACTTCAATCCTCGTAAGCAGTTATTCCGTGTTACATGAGGAACTTGCCTTTTGTGCAGCCATTGTGATACCGGCTTTGGCCACGGTTCGTCCGAACATCACAACACTATGGTGGCTAATCGTACGCTTCCTGTAGTCCTTTTTGCACCCCTACAGCTAAGTGAAATACATAAAGCACTATAGTCTGATTGCCTAGTTTGCCGCATTGTACCACCTTCGGGTTCTGATAATATGTCTAAGGGACATAGTGCATTGGCATAGACACCCCATGTAGTATCTACGTGGGGGCTGAAGCTGATGACTCGCATCTTTCAGTATTAAACAACCACAAAGGAGTTATAAAGGAATACAAAACCATATAAGAGCAAATATTGATATATTAAAAGTTAACACAAGTCTTCGGACACGCTACAAGCTCATTCAAACATTTTATCACCTGAACACTATGATGTTATCACCCGAGCACTTTCCATCACTCCATCAAAGTATAGCTCGGGGCGTCGATGCTCCTTCCCGGGTGGCGGCGAGTCGATGGCTACCTTCATCGGATTTAGCCCCGGCTAGTGCACTTTGGCCTTGGCAAGGGCCATCTGGACTCCTACGATGCAGGAGGAGCGCTTGACGGCGTCGAGGCGAGGCGAACAGCTGATTGGCGTCCGCCACACTCTTTTGGAGATCGGAGGATGCGCCCGAGGATCTCCACACCCGGGTAAGCAATGCGAATCTGCTATCCCCGAACACACACTTTAGTGAGTACGGTTACCATCTGCTATTTCCTTGGCCTGGCACACTTGCTCCTCGTAGAACCGTCTGTCCGTCTGCTCCTTCTAGAGTTCGGTTTTCATAGTGGATAGGTTGGCCGAGCTCGCCTTGTTCTTCTTCTCCAAGGCCTCGTATCTTTCCCTGGCATCCTTGATCTCCTGCTGGACCTCTGCCACGGGATCTTCATGCTTGCCACTGGTGGCCCACATGGCGGAAAGGGCGACAACCGTTTCCTTAGCAGCAGCCCTCTCGGCAGCCGTCTCGTCCTTCGCACGCTAGATCTCGACCTTGAGCCTCTCCACCTCCTTCGCCGAGGCTGCACATGCAGTATACAACGTAAAGAAGCTGCATTGATAGTATTTGAACTATAGAACTCAGACAAGAGAATTCAGGTTTTGTTTTGACATACCTCGAGCTTCGTCGAGCCTTCAGTTAAGGGCCTCAGCTTCGTCTTTGGAGCACTTCAGCTTCCGATTCAGCTCTTCCAGCTCGGCACCATTTATGGCTGCCCCCGATGACGAAGCCTGCATCACACATAGTTTATACATTGCATGGACTCTCAATTCCTGAACTATAGACAATCCGCTCATATGTCGAGTTATTCTCATATGTCGGTCACTTAAAAGTGCATCTAGTTCGGTATCGGATTCAGATGTGACCCCTAGCTGAGATTTTTCAGCTCACCTAGGGCTCGGGGGCTGCCATGTATATAATTCGAATAAATAAAATCTTTTCAAAATAAACACATCGGGTGACTTACTTGAAAACCTGCAAGGAGACCTTTGAAGGCCTCCTTCAATTCATTCTCAACGGACTGGAAGCTCTGTAGTACTGCACCCATAAGGGTGCGGTGATCCTCGTGAATGGAGGCGCTCGAGAGAGCCCCCTCCATGGTCAACCACCTATTGGTCCGTGGTTCCAATTATGATCGGACTCCCTGATCACCCACCGGGGATTGGACCGGTGCCTCCGGAGGCATAATGCACTCCAGAGATGTTTCCGGAGGGGACTGAGCGCCCCCTCGTCCGTCCTCCTCGGTATCCGGGTGGGGTGTTGCCCCCCGATCTTCAGTTGCCAAGGCATTAGTCTTGGCCATGGTGCCATCTACCTCGCCACCAGCGTCCACCTCCAAAGGAGTGGGCTGGGACGATACCTCCACGATGTCCTTCGTGGCGCCTGGAGTGGTGGGATGCGAGGCATCCCCGCTCCCCGCCAGTTCGGCGGGTGGGGTCTCCCCGTTCGATATCACCTCGGCGGGGATAACACACGGGGGGGGGGGGGTGCAAGGCCAATAACCTGCGTATTAGCAAACTCTAAATCGATTCGTAATGAATAGGAGGGTCTTCGGATCCTAACCTAGATGGGGGGGGCTTGACCCGTAGGCTCCTTCATGGAACCTCCTCGAGGTCATCGGATGTGGTGCCTGGGTCCGAACTATCATCGGACAGAACCACCCATGTCTACCATGCCCTCTTGTGCATAGCAGAAGCGACCTGCTCTGGGGCCGTGCAAAGACGCCGCTCTCTTCTTGGCACGGGGGGAATCGCCTCCCCCCTTGCCCTCGACCTCGGCCTCCTCCTCCTCCTCTTCTTCATCTTCCTCCTCCTCAGCCTCCTCCTAATTCCAGGAGGCGGGGGTATCCTCGGATGCGGCATCAGGCTGGTTCTTGATGCGGATGCCAGCCTAGCCTGGTTTTTTCTTCTTCTCTTTCTTCGTGGGAGCCTCGTAAGGCTTCACCACAAGCATTTTGGATAACAGACTGGTCCTCCCGTGTTTAGGCTGAGGCGCCGAACTGTTAATGTTGATGGCTTTCTTTAGCCATCTCTGCGAAGACAGAACGGGTAAGGGGTTATGAACCTTCTATGTAATAAAGCCGGCCAAGCTAGGGTATATCGTACCTCGGAATTGGGCTTGGCAGCATGCAGACCCTTGTCCTCCTCCTTGGATGGCCCGCTCTTCATTGATTTGAAGAGCGCCTTCCGCAACTTCCCCTGCGTAGAGCGGAAGAGTTCCCAGACTGTGCGCTCGGCTTCGAGTTCTCGAGCCCATAGGGGGGTGTCTCGGTGCTGGCAGTGGAGGATGCGTCTTCGGAGCATCACCTGGACCACATCGGTCAACTTGGTGCCCTCCTCAACCATGGAGCGGATGCACTTCTGCAGGCCGGTCACCTCCTTGCCCGGTCTCCAAACAAGGCCCTTTTCGAGCCATGAAGCCACTCTAGTGGGGGGACCGAATCTGAATGCGGTGGCGGGCTGCTGACCCTCTTCTTGTGGTTCTGTGACGTAGAACCACTCCTTTTGCCATCCTTTGATGGTGTCGATGAGGGTGGCCGACAGCCACCCAACGTGGGTGAGCTTGCCGATGATGGCCCCGCCACAATCTGCATGCTTGCCACCGACACACTTGAGCTTGATGTTGAACACCTACAGCCAGAGCCCAAAGTGTGACTCGATGCGCAGGAAGGCCTCACAGACGAGGATGAACATAGAGATGTGCATGATGGAGTTCGGAGGGAGGTCATGGAAGTTGAGGCCGTAGAAGAACATCAGCCCCCTAACGAAGGGTTGGAGAGGAAAGCTCAGACCCCGAATGAAGTGGGGGATGAATACCACCCTTTCGCCTGGCTTGGGGTGGGGATCACTTGGACCTCCTCCGCTGCGCGGTGAGGGATGTTGGCGGGGTGGTAGCCGGCCTTGTTGAGGTCAACAATGTCCCGGTCGGTGACCATGGAAGCTTCCCATTAGCCGTTGGAGCCCGCCGTTAATGAAGCTCAAAGGAGGGGTCGAAGAAACCTAGATCTGTGCTTCGAAGGCGAAGAAGTCAAATGGAGAGCGTGAAAAGCCTTGGGGGTTTTCTTCCTCTTTTTATGAGGCCTATCGATTTAGACTCCCCTTTCTGCGCCGTGAATCCCTCCACTTACCGAGGCGTGCGAGCCATTGCATGTGCGTGATTAAGTATATCGCGTGTAAGACGGGACCCGGTCGTTATATTGATAGATCGTGATGATTAAAACAGCCTCGAACCACGAATCGAGTCTATGCAACTGGCCTAGCGGTCATGGTGGGTCGTAACGTTTCGTTAGAAAGGTCGTCAAAGGAGAGTTGGTTACCCCTGACATTTGGTCTTCAAGGCCGATTTATTTGCAGTATTCGGACATGCCACTATGCGGGGAACTACTTGTCATCAGAGGCCGAACTATGGTTTGGCAGGAAGGAACTCACCTCGCAAGCTGAAGACTCTGTTCACGAAGCAATTGGAGCTGAAGACCCTAGGCTTTGGAGGCAAGTTCGGGGGCTACCGAGGGAGTCCTAGATTAGGGGGTCCTCGGATAACCGACCTATTGTTATGGTCGGCCTATGAGGATTACTTACCGGACACCGGAAGATTTGAAGGCCCAGTCTCTAGGATGGAAGCTTCGGGAAACACAGCATGCGCTCCACATTTGATGTAGTAAATAGGCATGTTTATCTCTTCGGCATGTAATCGACCATATGTAAACCCTAGGCATCCTCGGCACCTATATAAGCCAGAGGGTTTTAGGGTATAGAGAGAGAACAACTCATCTAGGGTTAGCTATATGATCTCGAGGTAGATCAACTCTGTAACCCCTCACATCATCAATACAACCAAGCAGGACATAAGGTATTACCTCCATAGGAGGCCCCGAACCTGGGTAAACTCGTGTCCCCTTCCTTTCTTATTACCGTTGATTCTAGTCTCATAGTTCGGGACCCCCTACCCGAGATCCACCGGT
The DNA here is from genome assembly GCA_022496015.1 of Hordeum marinum. NCBI lineage: Eukaryota > Viridiplantae > Streptophyta > Magnoliopsida > Poales > Poaceae > Hordeum > Hordeum marinum. The sequence goes on from CM039673.1 coordinate 19,158,638, forward strand.
TTTGACACCGACACCTCTCGCCGGAGCAGATCGTCCACCGCAAGGAAGGAGACCTCGACGATACTCTGGGGCTGCTCATCGCCCTGCATACCTCTCAGGCGGCGGCGGCGGCGGCGAGGGAGGCGGCGGAGTCTGCGGCGGCAAGCTAGGCGGTGGCATTGATGGTGGTGGCGGCCGCCGCCGCGACGGTGGCGAGGGAGGCGACGGAGTCCACGACGGCAATGTAGGCGGTGGCATTGATGGAGGTGGTGGGGGCGCAGGCGGGGAATCCGCAGCCGGTCATCGAGGATGACGGTGACAACAACGACGACAACGATGATGAGACTGGGACAACCTCAGTGACAGCTCGGACGGGGATGGCGCGGACGGGGACGGCGGGGTGGACGAGCCAGACGTCGTCAACCTCGACGAGTCCGATTAGATTCGCGACAAATCACGAAGTTTATTAGATATTTTTTAGTAATGTATAATTAAATTTCCCTTTGATTTTATCTAAAAATGTCGTGTTATGTTGTAATGTAATATGAATGAACTATGATTATGTTTTACATTATCTAAATTAAGTGTTGTTATTATTATTATTTCTTCGAATGTACTGAAAGTAAATTGTTTCAATTTGAATGAAAATGGTCTCATGTTGAATATATGTATATAATTTTAAACACTTTTCCTGGCACTTATTGTAATGGTGTTGAAGACCAAATGCACGTTCAACTCACTAACACGCAAAATTCCCATTCAAAAGTTGAACGAATCGAAGACCAAACGCACGTTACGTCACGTCTGGCATCTATTTTTGCCTGTTTATGCATGAAAATTCACAGAAAACGCACGGATTGTCAGAAAAGAAAAAAATTGACGTGCCTCCTTGTGAAGTTCATTAGGAAGCGTGGAAAAAAATTGGGTCCATTTGATGAAGGGGAGTAACAAGATGACATTGTAACACCTCTTCTGCCCATACCGACACCGGTGGGTTACACATGATGTACATGCATACATGCATAAAATCTACCCAACTTTTGCCAGCACGTGAAAATGCACATCCAATAGTCTCACGGAAAAGTTGAACGAACTCAAAGACCAAACGCACGTTGCGTCAGGGTCCGGCATCTGTTTTTTCCTGCTTTCACATGGAAATTCACAGAAAATGCATGGATTGTCAGAAAATACAAAAATATTGACATACCTCCTTGTGAAGTTCATTCGGAAGCGTGGAAAAAAATTGGTTCCATTTGATTTTTTTGTGACAAGTTAAATTTTGAATTAACTTAGAAAACACATAAGGCCCCGTCTTAATATTAAAAGAGTTAGACTCATTGATACGATCATTTGCATCATGTTTTCTTGCTGTTATTTATAATGTTTTTATCCATAATAGTTCTTTTTGGAGTAATTCTAATGCCTTTTCTTTCATAATTTGCAAGGAACACACCAAGTGGGAGAATTCCGACAATTGTAAATCTGGACCTGGAAAAGCTACGTCAGGCTACCTATTCTGCGCAACTCTAAACAAGATGAAACTTCACAGAGATTTTTTATAGATTATTTAAGAATTATTGGAGCAAATAACTATCAGAGGGGGCCCACCAGGTGGGCATAACCCACCTGGGCACGCTAGGGAGCCCAGGCGCGCCCTGGTGGGTTGTGCCCTCCTCGGCGCACCTCCGGTGCCCATCTTTTGGTATATAAGTCATTTTGACCTAGAAAAAATAAGAAGGAGGATTTCAGGACGAAGCGCCGCCGCCTCGAGGCGGAACTTGGGCAGGAGCACTTTTGCCCTCCAGCGGAGCGATTCTGCCTAGGGAACTTCCCTCCCGGAGGGGGAAATCATCGTCATCATCATCACTAACAACTCTCCCGGGAGGGAAATCTTTATCAACACCTTCAACATCACCAACTCCTCTCAAACCCTAGTTCATCTCTTGAGTTCAATCTTGTTACCGGAACTATAGATTGGTGCTTGTGGGTGACTAGTAGTGTTGATTACGTCTTGTAGTTGATCACTATATGGTTTATTTGGTGGAAGATAAAATGGTCATATCCATTATGCTATTTAATAACCCTCTGATCTTGAGCATGATTATTATTTGTGAGTAGTTACTTTTGTTCTTGAGGTCATGGGAGAAATCATGTTCCAAGTAATCACGTGAATTTGATATGTGTTTGATATTTTGATAGTATGTATGTTGTGATTCCCTTAGTGGTGTCATGTGAACGTCGACTACATGACACTTCACCATATTTGGGCCTAAGGGAATGCATTGTGGAGTAGCAATTAGATGATGGGTTGCGAGAGTGACAGAAGCTTAAACCCTAGTTTATGCGCTATTCTGTAAGGGACCAAGTGGATCCAAAAGTTTAATGTTGTGGTTAGAATTTATTCTTAAAACTTTTCTCGTAGTTGCAGATGCTTGCGGGACGGTTAATCATAAGTAGGAGGTTTGTTCAAGTAAGAGCAGCACCTAAGCACCGGTCCACCCACATTTCAAATTATCAAAGTACCGAACACGAATTAAACCAACATGATGAAAGTGACCAGATGAAATTCCCGTGTACCCTCAAGAACGCTTTGCTTATCATAAGAGACCACTTTGGCCTATCCTTTGCCTCAAAAGGATTGGGCTACCTTGCTACACTTTTGTTACTATATTCGTTACTTGCTCGTTACAAATTATCTTGCTATCAAACTACTTCGCTACTTACAATTTCAGCACTTGCAGACATTACCTTACTGAAAACTACTTGTCATTTCCTTCTGCTCCTCGTTGGGTTCGACACTCTTACTTATTGAAAAGAGCTACAATTGATCCCATATACTTGTGGGTCATCAAGGCTATTTTCTGGCGCCGTTGCCAGGGAGTGAAGCGCCTTTGGTAAGTGGAATTTTGTAAGGAAACATTTATATAGTGCGCTGAAATTTATTGTCACTTGTTACTATGGAAAACAATCCTTTGAGGTTTGTTCGGGGCATATTCATGTCGTACGGAACCACAATTAGCTACCCCTCAACCTACTGCACCTACTGAAAATATTGAATATGAAATTCCTTCGGGTATGATAGAACAACTGCTAGCTAATCCTTATGCAGGAGATGGAACTGAATATCCTGATATGCACTTGATATATGTGGAACAAATTTGTGGATTGTTTAAGCTTGCAGGTTTACCCAGGGATCAAGTTATGAAAAAGGTTTTCCCTTTATCTTTGAAGGGAAAAGCATTGGCATGGTATCGGCTATGCGATGATATTGGATCATGGAATTGGAATCGTTTGAAATTGGAGTTCCACCAGAAATTTTATATTATGCATCTAGTTCATCGTGATCGGAATTATACATATAAGTTTTTGCCTCGTGAAGGAGAAAGTATCGCTCTATCTTGGGGGAGGCTTAAGTCAATGTTATATTGATGCCCCAAACATGATCTCTCAATAGAAATTATTATCCAGAATTTTTATGCTTGACTTTCTCGTAATGATCAAACCATGCTTGATACTTCTTGTGTTGGTTCTTTTATGAAGAAGACTATTGAATTCCGGTGGGATCTTTTGGAAAGAATTAAACACAACTGTAAAGAATGGGAACTCAACAAAGTTAAAGAGTCACGTATTAAACTTAAGTATGATTGTGTTAAATCTTTTATGGATACCGATGCTTTTCAAAAGTTTAGCACTAAATGTGGACTTGACTCTAAGATAGTAGCCTCCTTTTGTGAATCATTTGCTACTCATGTTGAACTCCCTAACGAGAAGTGGTTCAAATATCACCCACTTGCTAAAAAAATTAAAAAACCAGCACCAGTTAAGGAAGAAACTATGATCTGCAATGTTGATCCAGTTGTTCCTTCTGGTTATATAGAGAAACCACCTTTCCCTGTTAGGATAAAGGAATATGCTAAAGTTTCAACTGTGGTTAACAAAAGCTATGTTAGAACACCTAAACCTAAAGAACAAATTAAAGTAGAACCTAGCATTGCTATGGTTAAAGATCTCTTGGAAGAAGATATTGATGGACATGTTATTTACTTCTGTGAACAAGCTACTAGAATTGCTAAACCTGATAGAAAAAGTAACCATAGACCTGTTGTGGGCATGCCTGTTATTTCAGTTAAAATAGGAGATCACTGTTATCATGGTTTGTGTGACATGGGTACTAGTGTGAGTGCTATTCCTTACACTTTATATGAAGAGATTATGAAAGACATAGCACCTGCTAAGATAGGAAAAATAGATGTTACTATTAAACTTGCTAATAGAGACACTATATCACCAATTGGGATTATTAGAGATGTTGAAGTCTTGTGTGGGAAAATAAAATACCCTACTGATTTTCCTGTTCTTGGTTCCCCAGAAGATGACTTCAGTCCCATTATCTTTGGTAGACATTTCTTGAACATAGTTAATGCTAAGATAGATTGTAAGAAATAAACTATGGGAGTTAGCTTTGGCGATGAGTCTGATGAGTTTAATTTTTCCAAGTTTAGTAGAAATCATCATGAAAAAGAATTTCCTAGTAAGGATTAATTAATTGGTCTTGCTTCTATCGCTGTACCACCTACTGATCCTTTAGAACAATATCTGTTATACCATGAAAATGATTTACATATGCATGAAAGAAATGAAATAGATAAAGTTTTCTTTGAACAATGTCCTCTGCTTAAACACAATTTACCTATTGAAACTCTTGGTGGTCCTCCTCCACCTAAAGGTGATTCTGTGTTTGAATTAAAACAATTGCTAGACACTTTGAAATATGCTTATCTTGACGAAAAGAAGATATATCCTATTATTATCAGTGCTAACCTTTCAGAACGTGAACAAGAAAGATTATTGAAAGTTCTAAGGAAACACTGGGCTGCTATTGGATATACTCTTGACGATTTAAAGGGCATTAGTCCCACTCTATGTCAGCACAAAATCAATATGGAACCTGATGCTAAACTAGTTGTTGATCACCAACGTCGGTTAAATCCGATGATGAAAGAGGTGGTAAGAACGGAAATATTAAAACTTCTGGAAGTAGGTATAATCTATCCTATAGCTGATAGTAGATGGGTAAGTCCTATTCATTGTGTTCCTAAGAAAGGAGGTATTACTGTTGTTCCTAATGATAAAAATGAACTTATTCCAAAATGAATTGTTACAAGCTATAGAATGGTAACTGATTTTAGAAAATTAAACAAAGCAACTAGAAAAGATCATTACCCTTTGCCTTTTATTGATCAAATGCTTAAAAAATTATCTAAGCACACACACTTTTGCTTCCTTGATGGATATTCTGGCTTTTCACAAATACCTGTATCACAACCTGATCAAGAAAAGACCACTTTTACTTGTCCTTTTGGAACTTATCCTTATAGACGTATGCCTTTTGGTTTATGTAATGCACCTGCTACCTTTCAAATATGCATGATGGTTATATTCTCTGATTTTTATGAAAAGATTGTTGAGGTTTTCATGGATGACTTCTCTGTTTATGGGAAGTCTTTTGATGATTTTTTAAGCAATCTTGAACGAGTTTTGCAGAGATGTGAACAAACAAACCTTGTCTTGAATTGGGAGAAGTGCCACTTTATGGTTAATGAAGGCATTGTATTGGGTCATAAAATTTCTGAAAGAGGTATTGAAGTGGACCAAGCTAAGGTTGATGCAATTGAGAAAATTCCATGTCCTAAAGATAATAAAAGGTATTCGTAGTTTCTTAGGTCATGCTGGTTTCTATAGGAGATTTATCAAAGACTTTTCTAAAATTTCTAGGCCTCTTACTAATCTCTTGCAAAAGGATATCCCTTTTGTTTTTGATGATGATTGTCTTGAAGCCTTTGAAATACTCAAGAAAGCCTTAATTACTGCACCTATTGTTCAACCACCTGATTAGAACTTGCCTTTTGAAATTATGTGTGATTCTAGTGATTATGTTGTTGGTGTTGTTCTAGGACAAAGAGTTGATAAGAAATTGAATGTTATTCATTATGCTAGTAAAACTCTAGACAGTGCTCAAAGAAATTATGCTACTAGTGAAAAAGAATTCTTAGCAGTTGTGCTTGCTTGTAATAAATTTAGACCTTATATGGTTGATTCCAAAGTAACTATTCACACAGACCATGCTGCTATTAAATATATTATGGAAAAGAAAGATGCTAAACCTAGACTTGTTCGTTGGGTTCCCTTGTTACAAGATTTTGATTTACATATCATTGATAGAAAAGGAGCTGAGAACCCCGTAGCTGATAACTTGTCTAGGCTTGAAAATGTGCTTGATGACCCACTACCTATTGATGATAGTTTTCCTGATGAGCAGTTAGCTGCAATAAATGTTGCTAATAGTACTCCTTGGTATGCTGACTATGCTAATTATATTGTTGCTAAATATTTACCACCTAGCTTTACTTATGAACAAAAGAAAAAAAATTCTTCTATGATTTAAGACATTACTTTTGGGATGACCCACATCTTTATAAAGAAGGAGTAGATGGTATTATTAGACATTGTGTACCTGAGCATGAACAGGGACAAATTCTATGGAAATGTCACTCCGAGGCTTATGGAGGGCATCATGCTAGAGATAGAACTGCTCATAAGGTATTGCAATCTAGATTTTATTGGCCTACTCTCTTCAAGGATGCCCGTAAGTGTGTCTCATCTTGCGATGAATGTCAAAGAATAGGTAATATCGGTAAGCATCAAGAAATGCCTATGAATTATTCACTTGATGTTGAACCATTTGATGTTTGGGGATTTGATTACATGGGACCTTTTCCTTCCTCTAATGGGTATACACATATTTTGGTGGTTGTTGATTATGTTACTAAATGGGTAGAAGCTATTCCAACCAGTAGTGTTGATCACAACACCTCTATTAAAATGCTTAAGGAAGTTATTTTCCTATGGTTTGGAGTCCCTAGATATTTAATGACTGATGGTGGTTCACACTTTATTCATGGTGCTTTCCATAAAATGCTTGCCAAGTATGATGTTAACCATAGAATTGCATCACCTATCATCCTTAGTCTAGTGGTCAAGTTAAACTTAGCAATAGAGAAATAAAATTAATTTTGCAAAAGACTATCAATAGGTCCAGGAAGAATTGGTCTAAGAAATTAGATGATGCACTTTGGGCTTATATAACAGCATATAAAAATCCTATGGGTATGTCTCCTTATAAAATGGTTTATGGAAAATCTTGTCATTTGCCTCTTGAGTTAAAACATAAAGCATTTTGGGCAGTTAAAGAGCTCAATTATGATTTCAAACTTGCTGGTGAGAAGAGGTTATTTGATAATAGCTCATTAGATAAATGGAGAACCCAAGCTTATGAAAATGAAAAATTATTCAAAGAAAAAGTTGAAAGATGGCATGACAAAAGAATTCAAAAGCGTGAGTTTAAAGTCGGAGAATATGTTCTTTTGTACAACTCTCGTTTTAGATTTTTTGCAGGGAAGCTCCTCCCAAAATGGGAATGCCCATATGACATCGAGGAGGTCTACCGGTCTGGTGCCATAAAAATAAATAATTCCGAAGGTACTAACCTGATGGTTGTCAATGGACAACGAATAAAGCATTATATCTCAGGTACGCCTATTAATGTTGAAACTAATGTTATCCAAACTATGACACTGGAAGAACACATAAAAGAGTCCTTCTGGAACACTCCAGAATCGTGAGAAGAAGGAGGTACGTGATACGGTAAGTAAACGGACTTCAAAAAATCCGCAAATATATTTTCTGTCAGTTGTGAGAATATTTTAGAATTTTGAAAATAAAGAAACTCCCAGGAAGCGTCCCCTGGTGGGCACAAGACACGCCAGGCTTGCCTAGCACGCCCAGGTGGGTTGTGCCCACCTGGGACACCTTCCGTACTCCGTTTTTCTTCCATGTACTTGTCCTCCAAGATTAAAAAATCTATATATACTTTGCAAACATGTTGATCACCGTATCGCGGAGAAATCCTCTGTTCTCTTTTTCCCTTGATGTTTTCTGTCAGATCCCATCTACCATGGCTGCTTCAAGCTCCTCCAAGGACTAGTTCTTCAAGAACGTCATCAACCCATATCTTCGGGAGATGGTGCAGCACCCTCTGGTCATTGAGATGCATGAGGGGGTGCTTCACCTTCGCGGTGTGCCCTGTTCCAAGGGGACGGGAACCTTGGAGTCTAGGCTTGAAGTTGTGGAGCAAGATGTCTTCTAGTGCAAGGGGATGGTGGAGCATGGACTCCATGCCAATCACCTCATGATCACGGACCTCTCCCATGATCTCAAGGTGGATGGCAAGCCCATGAAGGACATCGTCTTCACCATCAACGAGCAAATCAACTTCCTCCAAAGCCAGATCTATGGCCTCCAAAACCAAGTCTTTGAATATGAGGCAAGGTTTAAAGGTATGAGTTTGGCTGATAGTTGCAGGACCTGTGAGACTCACTCCTCCTCTCATGATGGTGGAGCATTGCCATGGAAATCTGAGGACAAGACTTCTACTTCACCACCATCTTCTTCTTCACCACCAAAGGAGAACTGAGTATCGGGTATGGGCACTCCCCTTGGCTTCTTCAAAGCTTGGGGGAGGTGCCCCATATCATATCATCCCACTATCTTTTTGCTTTTACTTATCTTATTTGAATCTTTTGCCTAGATGAAATAAAGTTCAGTTCGATCCTTTCTTATTTGAGAGTTTTCTTAGTGATCTATCATTGTAATCATGTGCAAGTTATATGATAAAGTTTAGTTTGAGTTTTTGCTTTCTTTACTTTCATGTTGCAAATAAAGAAAAAGAAATAAGAAAGAAAGGAAAGAAAGGAAATAAATCAATAATATCATATACTAATCCTATGGTAGGTGATGGCACCACATAAGGAAAAGTATAAGTAAGAAATTTTACTAGAGATTGACAAACATAGCATTAGTCAATGATGGAACTCATGAAAGAATTAATAAGGGAAGAGAATATTCACATATAAATATACTATCCTAGAAATATTTTGTGATTGTGAGCCCTCATCAAAATATTATATGCCAAAATTGTTGACGTTGGACAAGGAAGACAACTTAATGGTTTATGTTTGTTTATATTCACATAGAAGTTATATTGTCATAGATCCTTTAACATGTGATGCTTTCCCCCTACCTTTGCTAGCCAAAAATTCTGCACTAAGTAGAGATACTACTTGTGCATCCAAAAATCCCTAAACCCAAATCCTATTTTCAAGAGTCCACCATACCTACCTATGGATTGAGCAAGATCCTTCAAGTAAGTTGTCATCAGTGCAATAAGGCAATAAAAATGCTTCTAAAAGTGTAAGAGAAAATTGAGCATTGTACGAACTTGGATGACAAAGAATAAAAGCGATAGACTGCATAATAAAGGTTGTCATCTTAAGGGGCAATACAACATGACGTTCTCTTGCACTAAGGGATTGAGCATACAAACAAATAAGCGCATGACAACCTCTGCTTCCCTCTGCGAAGGGCCTATCTTTTACTTTTATGCAAGATTCAAAGTTTTTCTCTATTCCTTTTATTTTTTCTCCTTTGGCAAGCATCATGTGGTGAGGCAAGATCTAGGCACATATGTCCAGTTTAATATAGATAGCATGAGTTATTATTGTTGACATCACCCTTCAGGTGAGGATGCTGGGAGGTGAAACTATAAGCCCGTATCTTTCTATGTGTCCGGTTGAAATGTTTTGCTCATGGGTACGAGGCGAGTGTTGGCAATCATAGAAGACTATATGATGGTTGAGTATGTGGACTTGCCTAAAGGCTCCGATACATGACCCTTCCTGAAAAGATGATGAATTGTAGTTGCAAAGTTGACTAAGAACATAGTTTGTTGGTTTCTAATAGATTTTTTGCTTTATACTTCGATTGTGTGATGAACTATTACTTATTCATGAGAAGTATATGATAAAATTCCTATGTTTAATTTTGTTGCTGTTATATTAATCAACATGATGCTTCTATGCCCGTATTTTGTTTTTATCGACACCAACCTCTCAAAGCATGTGGACATGTTTTTAGTTTTCAGTTTTTGCTTGAGGACAAGCGAGGTCTAAGCTTGGGGGAGTTCATACGTCCATTTTGCATCATGTTTGTTGCTGTTATTTATAATGTTTTTATCCATAATAATGCTTTTTTTGAGTAATTCTAATGCCTTTTCTTCATAATTTGCAAGGAACACACCAAGAGGGAGAATTCCGACAACTGGAAATGTGGACGTGGAAAAGCTACATCAGGCTACCTATTCTGCACAACTCCAAACAAGCTGAAACTTCACAGAGATTTTTTATGGATTATTTAAGAATTATTGGAGCAAATAACTACCAGAGGGGGCCCACCAGGTGGGCACAACCCACCTGGGCGCACCAAGGAGCCAAGGCGCGCCCTGGTGGGTTGTGCCCTCCTCGGCCCACCTCTGGTGCCCATCTTCTGGTATATAAGTCATGTTGACCTAGAAAAAATACGAAGGAGGCTTTCGGGACAAAGCGTCACCGCCTCGAGGCGGAACTTGGGCAGGAGCACTTTTGCCCTCCGGCGGAGCGATTCCATCGGGGGAACTTCCCTCCCGGAGGGGGGAATCATCGTCATCATCATCACCAAAAACTCTCCCATCTTCGGGAGGGCAATCTTCATCAACATCTTCAACAGCACCAACTCCTCTCAAACCCTAGTTCATCTCTTGAATTCAATCTTGTTACCGGAACTATAGATTGGTGCTTGTGGGTGACTAGTAGTGTTGATTTCGTCTTGTAGTTGATCACTATATGGTTTATTTGGTGGAAGATTATATGTTCAGATCCATTATGCTATTTAATACCCCTATGATCTTGAGCATGATTATTATTTGTGAGTAGTTACATTTGTTCTTGAGGTCATAGGAGAAATCATGTTGCAAGTAATCATGTGAATTTGATATGTGTTCGATATTTTGGTAGTATGTATGTTATGATTCCCTTAGTGGTGTCATGTGAACGTCAACTACATGACACTTCACCATATTTGGGGACTAGGTAATGCATTGTGGAGTAGCAATTATATGATGGGTTGCGAGAGTGACAGAAACATAAACCCCAGTTTATGCGCTATTCCGTAAGGGACCAATTAGATCCAAAAGTTTAATGCTATGGTTAGAATTTATTCTTAATACTTTTCTCGTAGTTGCGGATGCTTGCGGGAGGGTTAATCATAAGTAGGAGGTTTGTTCTAGTAAGAGCAGCACCTAAGCACCGGTCCACCCACATATGAAATTATCAAAGTATCGAACACGAATTAAACCAACATGATCAAAGTGACTAGATGAAATTCCCTTGTACCCTCAAGAACGCATTGCTTATCATAAGAGACCGCTTTGGCCTGTCCTTTGCCTCAAAAGGATTGGGATACCTTGCTCCACTTTTGTTACTATATTCGTTACTTGCTCGTTACAAATTATCTTGCTATCAAACTACTTCGCTACTTACAATTTCAGCACTTGCAGACATTACCTTACTGAAAACTACTTGTCATTTCCTTCTGCTCCTAGTTGGGTTCGACACTCTTACTTATCGAAAAGAGCTATAGTTGATCCCCTATACTTGTGGGTCAACACTCATGTTGGTGTTGTAAGTGGGCCCATCGTGATCTCAGCTGACGTCGCCATGGTAGGATATCCGTGCCCGACGGGATAACTGACATGCATGCTTTTCTTCCACACCTAGCCGTACCCCGACGTGATCTCGCCGTTGCCGCCCCCCGCTCTACACTTCCCCTCGCACACCATCCTCCCCATCACCACCGCCGTCGCCTCCTGCTCTAGACTACCCCGCCCCCTCCCTCCTCCCCGCTGCCACTTTGTTCTCCACCCTCTCCCCCTATCGTTCGTACGTCATTGTGATCTACCACCCCGTCCGCTGTCTCACCTCCTCGCCGATACGTCGCCGCGCCCCCGCCGTTCGTAGGGTCGACATTGCACCGCCCGCCAGCCCCCGTCGACGTCCCATACCACCCCGTTCGCCGTTGCACCGTCTGCCGTCCGTCGTCGGTGTTGTGGTTTGCCTAAGTATTTTTACGATGTTTTCATCTTCATATTCACATGCCATATGAGTTGCATCGTACGTGACAATATTTTTGAATTATGAAGGATGGACATCAATGGTGTGATTCCATGTTCAGTTGAGAAGTGGGCACTACAGGAATCAGGCAGTTTGTCGTCAGCCATCCCGGACGACAAAGGCATGCATCCCAGACGGCAAAGGCTTTGTCGTCCGCCAGCAGACGGCCAACCGTCTAGCTGAATAAGCCACGACAAAGACCTTTGAATCTTTGTCGTCGGCCAGCGGACGGCAAGGGGCCTAAACGACACACGTGGCACCTTAGCTCCGTTAAGGACTTAACGGCGTGCTTTGCCATCCGGTGGCCGATGGCAAAGACCTTAGTTCTTTGCCGTCTGCTAGCGGACGGCAAAGAACCCACCTAGGCCAGCCCCAGGTTGCACAGGTAGCTACCACGTGGCAGCTTTGCCGTCTGCCAGCAGACGACAAAGTGGCTATATAGCCCCTGCGTTTTCTGTTTTTTCTTAAAATCATTCAATTTGATAGAATATCACATATATATCCAACATATCAACAATACAAGTTTTCAACAAGCATACCAACAATAACTCCTCCTCCTCCTCATCATCATCAACTCTAACACATTGTAGCACATAATAACACATTATACCTAGGACCTACGTACTCCTATCTCGTAGGACCTACTCTACCCTCTGTTAGGTACAATATCGTAAAACAAGATAAGCCCTGACTCTCCATTATGGAGAACGGAGATCATCCTATCTCCCATTCTTGGCCTACGCACAATGTTGCTTCCAAGTAGCTCACTACTATTGAGCATACACTTTTTCCAATCTTTGATTGTCATGAGTCCATCGGTTTTAGAAATCCGATATGGACATGAGTGATGCGTAGGCTGACCTGGCCGTGGTGGCCCTAAGCTCGTAACAACAACATGACCTCTCGGAAACATAGAATGAGGCACACAATCCTCCGGGATTTTCTGTTGAAAAACATAGTAATACATTTTTTCCAATCTTTGATTGTCATGAGTCCATCGGAGGAGATGTCATTTGTGCTCACCCACGAATGCAGGGGCGGAGCTCGTCGAACGCACGAGGAGGTCGTCGAACACCAGACCCTTGCAGCGATGAAACAAGTGCACATTTAAATCCACCTGATCAACATAAATATGATGTTCTCTATAACAAAATAAAAAAATTACCTAACTCATAATTCACAAATATATGACCCGTGTCGTGTCGGGGTCGGGGAGTCGGGGGTGTCGTGTCGGGGTCGGGGTGTCTGGTGTGTCATGTCGGGATCGGCGTGTCGGGGGTGTCGTGTCGGGGTCGGGGTGTCGTGGGTGTCGTGTCGGGGTAGGGGTGTTGTGTCGTGGTCAGGGGTGCCGTGTCAGAGAGTCGGGGTGTCGTGTCGGGGTCGGGGTGTCGGGGGTGTCGTGTCGGGGTCGGGGTGTCAGGGGTGTCGTGTCGGGGTCGGGGTGTCGGGGTGTCGTGTCGGGGTCGGGGTGTTAGGGGTGTCGTGTCGGGGTCGGGGTGTCGGGGGTGCCGTGTCGGGGTCGGGGGTGCCGTGTCAAAGTGTCGGGGTGTCGTGTCGGGGTCGGGGTGTCGGGGGTGTCGTGTCGGTGGTGTCGTGTTGGGTTCAGGGTGTCCGGGGTGTCATGTCCGGGTCGGGGGTGCCGTGTCAGAGTGTTGGGGTGTCATGTCGGGGTTGGGGTGTCGGGGTTGTCGTGTCGGGGTCGGGGTATCGAGGGTGTCGTGTCGAGGTCGGGGTGTCGGGGGTGCCGTGTCGGGGTCAGGTGTCGGGGTCGGGGGTTGGGGGCTCCTCTCTTCTTCTTCTTTCTTCTTCCTCTTCTTCTTCTTCCTCTTCTTCTTCTTCTTCTTCTTCTTCCTCATTTTCTAATTATTCTTATTTTCTTCTCTTTTTTCAGAACTAAACGTAAACCTAAAACTAAACTAAACTAAACATAAACCTAAAACTAAAACTAAAACTAAAACTAAATCTAAACTAAGCATAAACCTAAAACTAAAAAAACAAAAAAAGAGGAGGAGGAGGAGCTCATCGGAGGGGGTCGGGAGAACGGCGGCGGGGCGGCGGGGGGGCAAGGGCGGCGGGGGGCGCGATGGGGGCCGACGGCGAGGGCACGACAGTGGCCGGGAGCACGGCGGCGGGGCGGCGGGTCGGGACGGCAGGGGGCAGGGGCAGCGGGGGCACGACGGGGGCCGAGAACACGGCGGCGGTTCGGGGCGGCGGGGGCGCGACGGGGGGCCGGGTACGGGGCGGCGGAGGCACGATGGGGGTCGGGGGTGGGGCGGCGAGGGATTAGTGTCGGTGAGGGCACGGTGGGGGTGGGGGCTGGGCTGGGTCGGGGGAGATGGGGCGGGGGAGATGAGAGGCATGGGAGTGCGCCGTTAGAGTTAGGTATCCACCTCTTTGTCGTCCGCTAGCAGATGGCAAAGAGGTGGGGTGGTGGGCCGTTACAGTAGTGCCGTCAACTGGATCCCACCCACCTCTTTGCCGTCCGCTCGCTGACGACAAAGAATCTATGCCGCCAGCTAGCAGACGGCAAATGGCTGATGGCAAAGCCCCTCTTTGCCGTCAGCTAGCTCTTTGTCGTCTGCTTTGCACTAGCTGATGGCAAAGCCACTCTTTTGTCGTCTGCTAGCAGACGGCAAAGAAGTGGCAGACGACAAATCTTCTGATTTCAGTAGTCGGGTTAGCCTTGTTGACAAACTTTCACCAAGTCAGAAATTTACATTTTATGAAATGGATTTGCAAGGCATGTTACCAATACCAACGGTAAAGATGCGTGAATTTTTACTTCACTTTTTGATCCAAGTCTACAATCGGTATAGTAAAAAATTCATGGTTGAAGAGGCATCTGGTAGTAAAGGCCTTATTTTAGTAGGGCCCGATGATTTGTTTTCTATATTTGGTTTGAAAAATCAAGGAGTTGATGTTGTTGGTTTTCTTAGAACGGAAGGACAAAAAGAAATGGAAAATACCAATTAATTTTGTGGACACTAAAAAGGGTAAGATCATGATTGATGATCTAATCAATAAGATTGTGAGGAATGACAACACAAATGATGACTTTGTCCGGATGACGTTTCTAGTTCTATTGGGAATAGTAATCGCACCAGTCTCTCATGAATATATTCCGAATGTGTATTATGCCTTAGTTAAGGATAAAAAGTTGATAAGTAAGTTGAACCAGAACGAGTTCACTTTGAAGTTCTCTTTGTCGAAGGTTGGAAAGGTTCTAGAGGACCGCCCTGTTAGGGAATGGCCACATGGGAACCTTGCTCTTCTGCCGGTATATTTTATTCATTGTTTTCAAATTATTACTTATGCAATCTTAGTCAAATATGTATTATTCAAAGATATTTGATGTATTGCAGTATGCATATTGGGAGAAGGTACAACTAGTTATAAGTCCAAAATATGATCCGTTGTCACTTCTGAGCCCCTTGATGAGACAAATGAAATAGCATCACACGAACCTGGTCATTCTAACAGAGTAGATGATCAAGTGGAGGAGGTGCTTGCAAATGTGAACACACTGCATCAAAAGCAGTAAGGTCTCCTTTTGTTGTTAAACCCATCAAACGTGCAAAACATTCTGTCAAAGCAAGTAAGATTGTTATGAATCAATATGTTTTGCTCACACAAAGTTTATTGTGCAATTATGTTTACTAATGTTTGATTTGTGATTTGCAGAACTGTTTAGTAAAGAAGTCGTTAAGAAATCTAGCGATGGCGTCGATGTGATCAGAGAGAGTGTTAAGTTCGTACGCGCAAGTGAGCACTCAAAGAAACATAGTGATACACAAATTTTCAATGATGGTTTGGCTGACGCTTTGAGTGCAGTAAGAGCTTGTCATATTCTTAACCACAGATGGCTCAGCGGCGATGTAAGTTATTTTCGCTTTTGACATAATATTACACAACAAAGTAGAATCATTACATTTGTTATATCATTTTCAGGTTATCAATTCGTAATTATTTTTTTGCTGGGGGGCGCTAAAGAAGAACACACATATTGCCAATTTGGAGTGTGAAGTGGTTGTTTGATTGTAGACCTAGTAAGAAGGCCAACGATAATGAGTATGAAACAATGTCAAATGAAAATGAACCCGTGAATAGGTGTCTGAAGGAGTATTTAAAAACACCTAAGATATGTTCGAGTGGTTGTAAGGTATACAAATAATTCAATAGTATAACAAATGTTGTATTGATATGGGTTATATTCTCTTTGACATGTAGACTTATATGGTTATTAACAAGGATGACACCCATTGGGTTACAGTCGTCATGCATAAGGAAAAGGAAGAGTTCCAGGTTCTAGACTCGTTGATAAGAGAAGAACTTGACAGTAGAACTAGAAGACTCGTTACGAACTTGGTCGGTTTTAATACACATTTGCGTTGCCAAACCATCATGTGTTTACCTTATATATTGAAAGTTTGTCTCGCTGTTATTTTTATTTTTAGAGAAGAGAAATTGGACAGGTATTGCAGAAGAAAATGCAATCGGAGCTGTGAAGTAACCAGATGTATCTACATGGCCTATTGAAACCTATGGCATGCCTCAACAAGAAGATGGGTGAGTATCTAGTTGAATATAATATCGGTGTATTATATGTGTGTAATGCATAATTATTTATTGTTAATTGTATGCACCAGGGACTCATGTAGATTATTTTAACATTAAGATTTTATACGTAATGATATTTGTCATGTTTTTAAATATATTATTGTTTACGGAAAATATTATGTCGTTGTTAAAATGTTATAAAGATTGGTATCTCAATCTCTCATTAGTAATGTATTTAAGTCGACACCAACTTTGCATGACAGTGGTAAAACACGCCAAGCCGTCGGTCGGGTGCACTAGGAAGAAACGGCGGTCAACTGCGCTATTATCGTCGGTGCATGTAGTCAACCCCGCAACATACAATTATTGTACGGCATGCTTTAGCATCATGGGCCGGCCTAACTAAAACGACGGGATGTGTGAAACCTGCAATGCGTCGCTTTTTAGTTCCACCTCGTCGGCCGAAGGGCGCGATGCTGTTTATATACCCTGCAGCCTTGACGTAGTTGAACGTGTGATTATGTGCACGTCGGCCATGATGTCGTTGAAGTGTTTGATTAAAAAAACTCACCCGCCATCGCCGCGTCGCGCTAACCGATGGGCATACTTTTTGGAATGAAAAAATCAACAAAATCGGCAACGGCTTAACTACACAATGGACAGTGCATGATGAGCAACTATAACAGCGACAAATTATGACAAGTTTTGATCACACATATAAATAGTCTTATATAACACAAGAGTCGTGATCACACATATAAAAAAGTCTCATGTGTTTTATATAACGCGAATACAAAGATAAGTATTGTCTTTCAAATTATTGAATAAATAAACTGTTGTGCTTTGTATAAAAGAATGAAGTAAAACACGTGCGAGAACACTGTTTATGTCTTCAACCCCAGTTACTGTATAAAATAAGTTATAGATTGTAACAATAATTACAAACAAACCAACATAAGTAAAATTAAACAAACCAAAACACATACTAACACGTACTCTGAATTTTGGTTGCAAGTGGCCTTGTTATGACCTTCAAGTCTGCATAGGCTACATGGACGTCCGGTTTTCTCATCAAATGACTTTAATCTCCACATCAGGACCATTCTTACCACGTCCTCTATTTTCCTGCTTAGGAGCTCCTTCGGTGGACACTTTCACTGGATCACGAATCACAATATGATCCTGGTTAGGCTGAAATTCATCAGTATTCACAAAGCTGTGCTGACTAGGTTCTTCATTCCCCACGATATCCTTACTCGCTATAATTTCTTCCGTTGCTGCCAGCACCTTGTCGAATAAAAATGTGTTATGACATGCGATATGAGAAGCTTCTGCGGATACAATGCTCAACTTATTATATCTACCTATGGCCTCAGTATTAGTCCAACCCCATGAAAACAGATCGCTGGTGCGCTTAACGGGCAATCCAGATCTTGCTTTTTTGGTGAACCTTTGCATGACACAACATTTAGGTATTGCAGGTAAGTTGAGTGCATTCAAAACATGAAGAATATGTTTGCAAGGAAGACCTTTGCCAGTCATACTTCGATAGCTGCACTTTATAGTTTCTGCAGAGTTACTTGGTGCATAGTCCACAGTAAACCTGTGATCCCTGTTATTTTCCACGCAACTACGAATCTCTGACAGTCGGCTCCTCTCAATATATCAATTACTTCAAGCTAATGTACCTTTTTTAAATCTTCCCGCAAGATCTAAAAGTTTGCCTATGTAAATGCTTTGGCAACGAACAACTCAATGGTCTTACACTCAGTCACTAATACTAGAAAAGTCTGTGAGACCATGCAATCATCATGCGATTCATTCTCGCGGAGGTGCACAATGCAATTCTCATAGTGTACAATCATGTCAACAATTGTCATACCATAGTCAAGATGTACGTGCAGTCATGAGTTCAGGCCCTCGCTCCTCTGATTACTCCGCATACCACGAAAAAACCCACCAAACAAATATGATGTAGACAAAAGCTTCTTCTTCCTGTATATCATATGGAGGCATGTTTTTGTTTTCTCCGTATGCCATTTAAAAACAAACACGACCCATCTCTCCTCAATAAATGTATGTGTGGTGGCATTGTACAGGAGTGACCTGAATTCCTTGAACGACTTGTGGTGGAGGTGTTTTTGCATGTTCTTTTCAATATGCCATGAACATAGACGATGCCACGCGTGAGGAAGCACCTTCTTGATAGCCCTTATCATCGTTGCATCTCCATCAGTAATTATGGACTGAGGCTTCTTCTGACAGTGAACTTTCAAAAATATCTATAGCAGTCAAACATATGTACCTTCAGTCTCATCTGAAACAATGGCGCATGCAAATTCCGTAGTGCAATGTTGATTGTTGAGACCGACGAAAGGGATAAACGATATTCCATACCTATTCATCTTGTACGTACTATTGAACACAGTGACATCAGCATAGCCAAGATAATCCTGATCTGATTGCGAATCACACCAGAACAAGTTGTTCAGCCTGCCTTCAACATCAACAGTGTGCTCAAAGAAAAAAATCCGGATCCTTGTCCTTTCTAGCCATCATGATTCCTATAGTAGTGTCAGCATCACCCTGAGCAAGCAGTTTCATCTTCTCCTTGTAGGACATATTATACATCTTCTTCCATCCAAACCTTGTATTAGTGTACGAACCATACCTGCTGACAAAGTTATCAAAAATAATGTGCTTTCTTATCCCAACTCCTGTCATAGCATTGATCTCTGCTCTCTGAAATTCTATGATCATATTGTGAGACCGGAGGAAACAGACTTCGTCTAGTCTTGCAAGAACGTGGTTGTGATCACCGAAGAAATTGCCTACATACCAAAGTTCACTCTTTCTATCAAGCTTCACTCTTAAACAGGCTTCATAGAAGCATCGACTCTCCGGTCTCAGTCTACAGGTCAGGCCTTCCATGGTACAAAATTTGGCATGTCATTTTTCTGCCCTGGAACAGAGATACCTCCTCGAGCACAAAACTTTTGAAGAACCTTTTGCAAATCTTTTCAAGTCCCTCATAATACTACACCCACGATCTTTCGTGTACTGGTTGTAGAACGTGTACGCCTCTCCTTTTGACATGAATGTCCTGGCCATCACTTCCCAATGCCTATCTAGTGAGTCTTGTTGATATTCATCATAGTCGATGTCAAGGTCAAACTCAAGATCATCAACATGATCATCGTTGCCACTAGGATCATCAACAAGCCCCCTGCAAAATAAGACATATAACCATGTTCGTCAATCTGTTGCTATATTGTTAGTTTTCATGAATAATTTGAACACTATAACTTACTCCGCTCACACTTCCTTCATTAGATGCATCGACATTGTCCGCATCAGTCATCATCTAAAGTTCTTGGCTCGGTGTCACCATCAGTATATCTCTGTGTAGATTAAAATATGTAAATGGTACTACATTATTTATGCTAGTAATTCTGCAACATATTTGAAACATACCTAGGTTCCACTTTCAGCATAAGATTGTTCATCTGTATCATAATCGTCATTGTCATCATTGGCATGCACCTATTTAAATTCAATAGCAAATGTAAGTGTCAATGTATTAGCTTATATTCCATAATTTCTAGTCAACGTCCACAACACTTACATTACCACTATACGATTCATCCTGACTCATATAGTTGTCTCCGGGTGATTCATTTGCATTCAATGATGATGATCCATCCTCACTACTAGAGTCATCACCGGCATATTTGGTGTCTTGCTCTAACAAGAAACCTTTCAAAAGGTGTTTTATTAATGTCACCATACCACAACATCATAAAGCATACAATGAAATCACGAAAAATCGTATGGATTAATGGAAAAAAACTAACTGTCGGCCATCAAAGGGTTCAACGACATTGTTCGGCGTGTTCGACGTTGATGCACGAGTGGCTACAACGTCATCATTTGAACCTAGACACGCCGCGTCGGACACTATGACCGCTAGAGTGCGGTGTTTCTTAGGGACCATGGTGAAGGTGACAGTGAGAAGGGCGTCGATGCGTCGGTGGCAGAAGTTTGTTGGTTTCGGTGGTCATGTCGACCACGGCGGAGGCGGAGACGGCGGCGGAGACGGCGGCGGAGACGGCGGCGGAGACGTGCAGGTGGAGTCACGGCGGCGGCGTAGACGTGCGAGGTGGAGTCACGGCGGCGGCGGAGAGAGAAGATAGGGTTTGTGTCTGTTTTTTCTCTTCCAAACCAACCGCCGACGCGTAGGCTGACGTGGCGTACGTCGAGATCGGGCGTACGGCGGGCAGGCAGACGTATGACGGGCAGACGGGCAGGCGACGGACACTATGCACAACGCTCTTATACGTTTGTTAGGGTGGGTTGTACCGAAGTCCTTCTCTTAACTTTATATTGGAAAATATCAACATTTATGAGACCAAAGGAATACAACATGAAAATTAATTACATGATAAATCTAGTGATATTGATTTGGTATATATTGTGAATGTTTACGGTCTTTATTACAGACTTGGTGGAAGTTTAAAAAGTTTGACCCAAGACAAAGATTATATGCTGGGTAAAAAGAAACGGGCCAGAGAGTACAAAACAGAAGAAACAAACAGCAAAAAAAAAATATAACTACTCCTCTGAAAGAAACTATATTCGGTACCAATAAAAAGATACTAGCGTTACTATATGATGATATGAATACGTGATGATGGTTCAGGGCCGGCCCATAGGCCGGGCAAATGGGGCGACCGCCCCGGGCCCCAAGTGGGGAGGACCTAAATTAAAACCTATACCAATAAACACTATATCGGTATACATTACATATGTAAGATTATTAAATAGATAAAATAGATGATCAGTTTACAGATGTGTAAGTTCACATCACATACTAATAAGGTATACCAGGTATAAGCAAACCATTCTAACTGGCGAAGTTGAGTTCAAATACACTAGTCTGTCTTTACGGCGGATGTTTTCATATCATAATTTTTTATTATGATAACCACATATCAATATTTAAACCAATGCATAATTATAATTTGATAAACATATAGGACATATTCTTTGCACCAAATCAAACCAAGTGAATCTAGACGAGCATTTTAGGTAACTAGATCATACGTAAAAGTATTATCAACAACCACTAGTAGAAATCAGGGCTTTGGTCCAGGCCGGGCCAGCCCATTAGTCCTGGTTCACTCACGAACCGGGACCCATGGTGACATTGGTCCCGGTTCGTGAGGCTAGGGTGTCGACCGGGCCTCGTGGGCCATTGGTCCCGGTTCGTCGGACCCCTTTGGTCCCGGTTCCAGACACCAACCGGGACCAATGGGCCTCGCTCCTAGCCCACAACCATTGGTCCCGGTTTCTGATTGGAACCGGGACCAAATGGGGTTCTTTAGTCCCGGTTCCAGCCACGGACCGGGGCCAATGAGATGCCTATATATACCCCCTCGCCGGCGAGCAGAGCAATCCACATTGCTCTGTTTTTTTGGCCGGAGAGGGAAGAGCTTTGGGGTGTTCTAGCTCACCTCCTATGCACATGAGGTGTACGATGAAATGCCCAAGCCACACTTAAGCTTTCTCCTCTCAAAGCTCCTTGTGCAAGCTCCATTTTCCTCAAGATTTGTCTAGGTTTGGCAGTCCGTCCTGTGATGATGAATTTCTATTAATTTGATCACTTATCTATTCATGATATGTTGTAAAGGTTTTTAATACACTTTAATATATAACGCACACAGATGAACTGGCAATGGATGTATGGGGACCGACGCACCTCCGAGTATATTAAGGGCCTGCATAATTTTCTCGAAGCGGCTGAGGCAAACAAGCAGAATGGTTTTATTCATTGTCCATGTAGTGTCTGTGAGAATACGAAGATTTTCTTCAACTCTAAAACCCTTCATTTCCATCTGCTTGAGAAAGGTTTTATGCCACACTATAATGTTTGTACCAAGCACGAAGAAAGAGGGTTTATGATGGAAGACAACGAAGAAGATGATGACAACTATGTGCCTCCTAAATACGATGATGCTGTAACGAGGGAAAATGAAGATCAAGAAGAACCAGACGATGTGCCCGATGATGATCTTCGTCGGGTCATTGTTAATGCAAAGAGACAATGCGAAACTGAGAAGGAGAAGTTGAAGTTCGATCGCATCACTACTACAAAATAGGCTGTTAGTGGCGCACCCGTTTTTAATATTAATGGCGCACTATGGGTGCGCCCCTATTAACACGCCACTAGTAACAAATAGTAATGGCGCACCTCTGGTGCGCCATTAGTATCCCAGATAATAGTGTCGCACCACAGAGTGTGCCATTACTATGTCCGACCGTGCGCCATTAATATGCCTCCTAGGGGCCATATTTGCCTCCACCTATGCCCCCAGGTGCGCCATTACTATGCCCCATAATGCGCCACCGGTATTTGGCTCTGGTGCACCACTAATTCTCAATATGGTGCGCCACTACTATGAATAGTAGGAATTTTTTTTTTGCTTTTCTGGTATTTGCACAGGTTACAAAATACGTTACAGCACAGAATATAAGCATCACACAATAGAATTCATCATATTAGTCTCCAAATTCGAAATAGCGAACAAAGTTCAAACATTAGCCAAGTTTAGGTCTCGAGACATTAGCAAAGTTCATCGTATTAGCCGAGTTTATCGTCGCATTACAAAGTCGATATCGATCATCTAAACTACCATCACATAGAAGAGAGCTGCGGTCACGATGAGCATCATCGCGATGAAACTGGTCTTCATCCGGTTCCTCCTCCGCTCCCTCCTCTCTCCCTCTAGATAGCGCACGTATCTAGCGTCCGCCTCCGCCCTAGTGGTGTACCCTTTGTAACTGTTACCGCTGAAACGGTGAACCTGTCTCCGACACTCCTCCCAGTCGTCGTAGACTCTGAGAACCTTACCCTTGTACACGACATACGACGACATCTCTATGCACTAGACAAACAAAACGTTAGTATCAATTCACAGATAATATATAAGCAATATATAACTATGCAACAAAAGGATCTGAAGAGAAAAGCAACACATTAATAGCACGATTCATGGTCCTACTAATAAATAGCATCGATTACATCAACTGTTGAAACGAAAGAGACATACAAGTTCATTAAAGTTTAATTACAACATGAGCTAAACTCTTCTTCCAGAAGTACATAGCATCAATACTTTCGACTCGGCTCAGGGACCGGGGCATGGATGAAGCCGCCATCTTTCGTGATGGTCATGAATGTGCGGTCGTTGTCAGCCTGCATTTGTAGCGCTGTTTCTATTTCACTGTTGGACGATTGATATTTGAGGTAGAACTGCCCCGAGGTACGAAGGACATCTTGATAGATGATTTCCGCAATATCCGACTGGATGCGAAAGAATTCTTGTCTGATGTCCGCGTCCTGAATTTCCGACAAGCGTGCAGTCCAATCTTTGAGATTACTTGGTAGCATAAGGTGATGAATGTCCCATACGATCGCCCGCATGTGATGGAGGGCGTAGTAGGCATCCTTCTGACTGCCAGGCGGCTGCTTGATGCAGGGAAACGTCGTTACGTGGGTGAACACGTGCTTGCCGTACCTATAAATTGGCCTCCTGAAGGTGCCTCCAGATTTGGCGTAGCTGGGGAGAGCCTCATCAAGAACTTTCTTGATATTTGTGTAGTCTTTCTTCGACTGACGATCCGAGTCGAAATATGTGGCCATGGAATATTTCGGGCTTAAGAGGATGAGTGTGCAATATGTGTCACTGCACAAAACACGGAATGTTAGACAAAAAAGAACGATCAAAATCTAAGAAATCATATGTTACAGGGCGGTGAGGGGATGACTTACTCGGGAAAGTAAGGCACGAGGAAGTTATCCTTTTCTGGGTTCGCCAGAATGACGCCTTCGAGGTATGAACTCGAGACTTGCCGGTCCCCAGCGCTGCCCAAGATCTTGGCACGCATGTAGAAGGGGTCGACTATCACGATGTCCGGGGTCTTGTTTAATGATCCGCATCTCCATACTGAGCAAAAATAGCCGAACGAAGGTGTAGTGCAGCGGATAAAGGTTAAACATAGCGAAGATGTCATCAAACCGCAGGACGATCATACACCCGATGGTGTTCTCGACAAAGCCCTTGTCCTCTGGCACCTTGGCCATGAAAACCGGGTATGCCACATCATTCTCGGTGAGACGCCGCTTATCCATAGTAAGAACACCGTCATGCAGACTCCGCATAGCACCGGGTGCAGCATTGAGCAGATTAGTCGGTAGCATCGGCCTACCTGCCACATGCACCCTCCTCGAGATATCCTTAGGTATTGGTGGCCCGTCCTTAGAATGGATCGTACTCGGTGCCGGCTGGCTCGCACCCTTGTTATTTTTTATTTTCCGTGCCTTCTGCTTCTTCTGCTGTAATGGGATCAAGTTCTGCTCAGAGAACACCTTCTTGAGTGTGTTGGGGCTGATAATATTTCGCACCTGAGTTGTTTGAGTCTCGGTGAAGGCAACAGCTGGAGGCGTCTCCTGAGAACTGAACAGACGATGCCTGATGCAATTGGGTTTCTTCGTGGTACCGTCTAGATCTCGATCATCTTTTGTAGGGTTGGGTTCTTGAGAAGGAGGCCCCAAGAATTCGTCACCGTACCCATCTTCGTTGATGTACTTATCGACGTTGGAAAATGTACCGTCGTCGTCGTCCGGATCCTGTGCCATATGCATGTCCGGATCAGCTGACGGCGGTAGCGTTGCGGCGGTCTTGCCATGGCTAGGCGCCGACACGACTGGCGGTGTTGTCTGTGGGGTGGTGTCCCCCGCCCCCAAACGAATCTGGCACTTCAGCCAAAGCATGGACCAGTTTAAGTAGGCGCTGAGGGTCATCACATCATCTTCGTCGGCCCCAGGGGGTCGATACGGAGGTAACAAGTCATCGTAGCCCCACAGCACCCGAACCAGTTGAACCCTATACACGGTGGGTGGCATCGGATTACCATGGAACACGCGGTTGCGTGGTTCAATGATTTTGGCCTTGGCGACATCGATCAACTCGCCGTCCACGAAGTGCAGGAGAGTGCATGGAACGTTGGCAGCGCCCTGCGAAAACATGTAGGGCGTCAGGGATGCCCAGTCAAAGGCAAGGAGATGAAGTAGTCATCGGCCGAGGCTTAGTTACCATGATGGCATCGAGCTCGGCTAATGTCGAGGCACCGCCAACGGCGGGCGTGCAAGTGACGGAGGGACCGCTTGCTGCCGAGGTGCCAGCCGGCGTATTCTTCCCACACCCGGGTGCATTAAGGTCCAATACCGGCGCCGATGCCGGAGACACCAATGCCGCCTCCGCCATTGCCAGCG
This sequence comes from Hordeum marinum, assembly GCA_022496015.1. NCBI lineage: Eukaryota > Viridiplantae > Streptophyta > Magnoliopsida > Poales > Poaceae > Hordeum > Hordeum marinum. The sequence goes on from CM039673.1 coordinate 19,184,609, forward strand.
TGTTGTGCGAGTTGCTGCCCGTGAAGCTGGGAATCGGAGGCGGCCCCTGTTGGCCGCCTGCAATCCACCCCCGCAGCCCCTCAAGCAAGAAGGCATAGTGGCGGTGATCGTCGCTCCAAGTTGGTCTCGCACTTGCTCTTGGACTATCTCTGGAATGCGCCACTTGTGCCTTGAGTTCTTTAACCTCGCGCTCCTAGCTTTTCGAGATGGTCTTTCCCTCCTTTCGCCCAGCCATATAGTATTCCGACCATTTCGTGGACAAGCCTTCGCCGGCCACACGACCAGCTGACGACGGCTTACTGAACTTATCCTTTTGTTTCAGAACGTTCAAGACCCTATTTAAAGAGGTGCCCCAAGGGCCAGCAGGCGGGGAGCTCTGAGACCCCGTGCTACTGCTTTCAGTTTCCCGCGGAAGGAACGTGAACCATTTAGAAATTTGGCTTCATTAATTAGAATGCAACCATATGGAGGTAATTACGCGGGGGTGTATTCCTTACCAGAACACGTTCAAGCTCCTTCATCTTCGGATCCGTGGTAAGCTCCCCTGTTACCGGGTCCACCTTGTACCGGGCCCTAACATAGTTCCTGGTCTGCTTTTCATGGTATTTATTGAAGAGGGGCGGTAGGCCTTGCGCGGCACGCTCCGCGTCCTCCTTGTCCCATTTAGATTCCGCCACTCTGTAACCGCCAGGACCGAGTTTGTGGACCCCTAAGTTCAAGTCCCGCATATCTTTCCCCCACTGACTTGATTCCGCAGATGCATTGCTCTCGCACTTGATCTTGAACTCCAAGTAGTCCTCTTCGTTGATCGAAGGATTTGTCGCCTTGATCTTCTCATAACTATCACCACTTAGAAGCCTTCTCTTCACCACGGCTCTCCAAGTAGCCAGGGCCGTGCTCATCTTCGTGAGGGCGACACTGTTCACTTTATTCCGTGAGAGGCGTGTGTTTGCGAAGTCACCCGGGAACTTGTATCGTTCGTGCAGCTTCGTGAAGAGGAGGTTGCGCAAATTCCCTCGGTCAGGATGCCTTAGGTTCTCGGTATTGATCAAGACGGTGCTCCGGAGAATGCACCCGAGTTGTCCCGCGTACCCACAGACTAATTCTTTGGGCTCCGTTGGATGCCCACTGGAGGACACTTCAGTAAATTCCTCCTTGACGGTGCCGAGCACGTTCGGGCGCCGGTCCTTCCGTTGCCTCTTCGGTTGGCTACCATCTGTGCGTTCCCTGCCATCATCAGTGGTGGCATCCCCGGCGGCACCATTAGTGGTGTCATCCCGACGCCACTAGGGGTTGTGTAGTCGGGATCGGTGTCTTCCGCGGCGTCCTCATAGCGGTGAGGTTCTTCCTCCATCTCCTGGGACAGCTCCCAGAATGGTTTGCCCGAACCGCCGGCCTCATCATTGTTGGCCATGTTCGCTCTAAATAGGAAAAAAGGCTACTAGAGTTACTGGATGAGATCAGGGTAGTATCTATTCTTCTCAGATTTAGAGGAAAACTGAGAATAAAACATTGTCTCTAAATGTTGATTAATTTTTGTTTCGGTTGAGAATCGGGCACCTTCTAGGTCAAGAAAATTGGGCATGACCTTTGCTAATTTTCTTGACCTAGGAGTGCCCCATTCTCAACCGAAACGGAAACTAATCAACATTTCAGGAGAAAGGGGTAACTATTTGTCCCTGCACAAAAAAGGCCTACATATAGGCACAACCAACATATAGGCCCAAACTGGAGCATTCCAGAAATTTTCTTCAAATAGAGGCCCTTGAGGTTTGGTAGCTTCCCAAAAGGTGGGAGGTTGCTCCAAGATACGCCTTCTAGAGTGAGAGTCTCTAAACTTTTGTTTTGGGTTAAGTGAACTAACCTTCTGTTTTTGTACTTTCCAAAATCAAGGTAATAAACATTGAAGCTATGGTATGTGATGAAAAAACTATCGCTCTAGAACTGTACTTACGCGTCACAAACAGGACCAAAGTAGTGTAGGGAAACAGGTACCAACAACTTGCAAGTTTCTGAAACACACAACCGTCAGTGGATCCTTTAGCACTCAAAAATTTAGCTCAGTCTCCCTTACGTGTCATAAATACAGTTACAACACAAGGTCAAACTTGAGCTCATAGTCTCCCTTACGTGTCACAAAATACAGTTACAACACAAGGTCAAACTTGAGCTCAAAGTCTTTCATAACAATACAGTTACAGCACATGGTGAAATTCAGCATACTGTTACGACATATAGTCAAAAATAGTGAATCCTTTAGGAAAAAAGGCTTGAACACAAAAGGCTATGAATGCTGTAAATTCAGAGAGCTATGACTGTATTTCCAAAAACAGGGAAAGATGTCAGTATTTTGACCTCATGTCGTCTAGGTGAGGTTTAAAAATGTCAGTCTCTTGCATAGTGTAATCACACTAAAAACTCCACTGTGTACATTCACTAATAAGGCACGGGGATTACACTGAAAATTAAACTAACACTATAGTTATAGATGAAGTTATAGTAGACTACAGAAAGAGTTACACTAAATTGACACTGTAAAATGCACAACTCATGCATTGGAATTCCACTATAATTCCACTTAACTTACACGGTAAAATGCACAGCTTATACACTGTAATTCCCCCTGTAATTCTAATGTAATTTCAATGAAATTCCACATCTTACTTTGTATCCACTACAGCTCATACACTATAGCTCAAACACTACTTGGGATAAGCAGGAAAATGGCGACTACCAGTCATGCAAGAAGAATAAAAAGGAAAAGCTCCACTCTCTGGAGCAGCAAATCTATCAATTTCTTCCAGACAAATGTGACCATTTTAGCTCTAGCACGGATGTATTCACTAGCATGTTCTTCATCAGACACAGATGTACCTATGATGTCAATATCACAAACGGAGGGAGTGTGGTATGTAGTTAATTACTACGTACAGTATATAGTTATAACTCTAGTATATACTATATTCTGCTAGCTAGCTAATCCGAGCTGACCAAACGGTGGAGGCCATGAATGATATCTTGAGACAATGATATATATTTCATTCTCTCTGTTATGAACGAAATTGGCATTCTCCTGTTTGTTTCACCCAGTGATCCTCTGCTCAACCCAAGTAACATTTGAGTAAATTATATTTCTGTATGAGAATGCTACTTATCTAGCAGCTCAACTCAAATTGATTGCTAACAATTGAGGCTAAGCAATCAGGCATGTCACATGGGTTGGTTTGGTCTCCAATCCATCACCTGCTCCAGATTTGATCTTCCTTTTAATTAGAGATTGTGGAATATATGTCAGTCATTGCATCAGGAACCTAATTAAGGCTCCACCCATTTTTGGTACTACTAGTCTTGTCTGGATGCATCACAAATACTAGTCACACCTGAATCTGAATCTGAATCAAATTCCTTGACTGACATAGATACATGCAGTTGATCAATGCATGAATCACTTGGGCTAGCTAGCTCTCATATATGCACCAACCACAACAGCAATGTAACTAACTGACTAACTACTCCAGCCAATTAACTGCAAGCAGGAACACTTAACCAATTACTCCAACTTCAAATTAAACAAGACAGAAACTAGCTTATGTTAGCTTGCATGGCCGATCGGCCGGCCGGCCACAGAGCCAACATGAGGGGGCAACGAGGGATTTGTGTTGGGACTTGACCGCCGGATGTAGATGGAGAAACCTCGTACCTCGATCAAATCCAATGGGCGTACGAGGCGAAGACGGCGGGGGCGGCGGCTGTAGGGACTGGGCACGAGAGATTGCGGCGGTCGGGATCGGGAGCCGGGCGGCCGAGGTCGGGGACGAGCAGGGGAGCTCCCAGTGTCGATGGCGGCGAGGGCGGGGGTGGGAGGCGATGGCGGAGCTGGGGTGGGAGGGCGCCGGTTGTGAAAGAAGGGGAAGGTGGGAGGCGGGATGGGGGAGGGAAGGAAGGCCGTAGTGGGGGGAGGGTTAGCAATGGCGCAACTTTTAGGGATGCGCCATAAAAATCGTGATAGCAATGGCGCACCTTCTCATGATGCGCCATTACTAACTTTTTTTTATTGGTATACCAATGGCGCACCTTTTGGGGTGCGCCATAAAGACCCTGATAGCAATGGCGCACCTTCTCCTGGTGCGCCATTACTAACTTTTTTTTGGATTTTTAGTTGCATGTAATAATTTAGAATTATATGACATGGTATGATACAAAGTGTGTATGTTAATGGTTGTTGTGTCGTTGGTTCACTATGATACAAAGTTACATAAAGTTGTGTACCTATCTCTAGATTCCGTCCAACTCCTTAGCTCCTGCCATCCTCCATAGATGGTGATAAAACCATTGTGCAAAGATTTAGAATTATATGACATGGTTGAAATCAAGTGACATGGAATAACAATCATCAAAGATTGAGCTTGCCACTGACACACACACATACGCGGCCCACACGTCGCGATTCGATCTTAGCTATATTTTCACAATCTTCTTGCCCTTCTTCCTCGCAGTTGAATAATTTAGCCCCGGAACCCCTTGATTTCTTCTCTTGAACGGACGTCCTTTAGGTAGGGTGGTCCTGCTTCTTCTTGTGGTGTATGGTACTTCATCGTCGTCGTCATCTTCCATCTTCGGGTCGCCGTACTTGTCGAAGTCTTGCTCATTGGCGACTCCATTCATTCTGATGATGTTCCTTTTGCCTCTCCTCACGACAACACGACTGGGATTTGATGGGTCGGTAATGAAGAAGCATTTGTCCACTTGGCAAGCCAGTACCCATGGCTCATTTTTCACGGTGACGTTTGCGCTCGCGGTCTTGGATTTGGCTTGACGCTCTTGGCCCATCTGACACGGAACATCGGGACCTTATCTCCAGCGTAGCTCAGCTCCTAGATCTCCTCAATCCTTCTGTAGTATCTGTCCTTGTCATTACCGGTGTAGGATTCCATCGTTACCCCGGAGTTCTGATAATCGCTCTTCATTTCCTTTTCCTCGGTGTAGAATGTGTAGTCGTTGATACCGTACGCCTCATAGGTCATCAGGTTATGCTCGGCGCCCTGTGACAAGGCGAATATGAGTTTTTCTTCTGCGGAAGAATCTTCATGTAAAGGGTATGACAAAAGCTTGTCCTCGAACCAACGCGTGAAACATGAGTTGTGCTCTTTGATTATATCTCCGTCCGTCCTCTGTTGGCCTCGTTCATTGTACGTCTTCTCAATAAAGGTGTTGTGCCCTACCACCCAAGGATCGACCACGTCTATGTGTTGTAGCATGACTAGGTTTGCTCTTTCAAAGTCGGCGAGTCGACCCTTCAAGTCGACATGCATTTCGCGGCGACCCTCGCGGTGACCCCATCCAGTGAGCCTGCCGAGGTGCCTGTTGATGGGCAGACCAACGGGGTTCTCGATGCCTAGATAATTCGTGCAGAAGGAGATGCACTCTTCGGTCAAAAAGCCCTTGGCTATGCTTCCATCTGGACGTGCCCTGTTGCGAACGTATCCTTTGATGACACCATTCATCCTTTCGAACGGCATCATGCTGTGTAGGAACGTCGGCCCGAGTTGGATGATATCCTCCACGATATGGACCAGCAGATGCACCATAACATCGAAGAATGCGGGCGGGAAGTACATATCAAGCTTGCATAGTATCACCATGATCTCTTCCTGTAGCCTTCTGAGTTGCTTCATGCCAACCGACTTCCGAGAGATGATGTCGAAAAAGTTGCATAGGCCAAATAGCGTTTCACGGACGTGCACGCCCATGATCCCACGGATTGCAACTGGAAGTATCTGCGTCATCAGCACGTGACAGTCATGAGACTTCATCCCGCTGAACTTCTGCTTCGCTGAGTCTAGGTATCTGCTTATCTTCCCTGTGTAACCGTAAGGAAGTTTTACTCCTACGAGGCAGGTGAAAAACTGCTCGATCTCCTTCTGACTTAGAGTGAAGCACGCGGGAGGGCATTCATATTCGATCTTCTTGGCCTTTTTGCCTTTGCTGCGATGACTTTCCGTGTCCTTCGCCTCATCATCATCATCATCATCATCATCATTAGGGCGTTTTGCGTGAAGCTCCTCCCTGATGCTCATTGATTGCAAGTCTGCCCTTGCTTTCGGCCCATCTTTGGTCCTCTCTGGCATGTTGAGCAGGGTACCAAGCAGACTCTCCCACACGTTCTTCGTGATATGCATGACATCAAGACTGTGAGGCACACGGAGTATCTTCCAATACGGCAAGTCCCAGAAAACAGAGCTCGTTTTCCATACCTTCAGCAGCGGCTCTGGCGTCTTTCGCTTCTTTCCCGGCGGTGGGCACTCTTTCCAATTTTTCAACAGCTCGTCTATTTCCTTGCCGCTCCTCGTACATGGGGGTCTTCGGGGTTCGGTTTCACCATCGAACAGATCCTTGCGTTTTCTCCATGCGTCATTGTCATGAAGCCACCTCCGATATCCCATGAACACGATTTTCGAAGACCCAGGATCTCTATCTAGCTGGCGATACATTGTGTCATCCATGCACCTGACGCATGCACTAAATCCGTGGACCACCTGCCCTGCGACATATCCGTAACCGAGAAAGTCGTGCACCGTCATGAGCAGTGCGGCTCTCAGAGGGAAATATTGTTCCGCTGCGGCGTCCCACGTATTGGCTGGCGTTTTCCACAGCGGGTCTAGCTCCTCTTTCAGCAGCCCCAGATACAAATTGATGTCGCTCCCTGGTTGTTTTGGCCCTTCAATTAGCATACTCATGTGAATGTACTTCCTCTTCATGCACATCCAGGGGGGAAGGTTGTACATCCACGCAAACACAGGCCAGGTGCTACGTGTGCTTCTCTGGCTGCCAAACGGATTGACTCCATCGGTGCTCGCGCCCAGCATGATGTTCCTTGGATCGTCTCCAAGTTCTGGGTGTTCGAAGTTCAACGCTTGCCACTAGCTCGCATCCTTAGGGTGACTCGGCATCTTGTCTTTTTTATTTATCTCCGAATCATTTCCGTCATCTTCTCGCTTCTTCTCCTCCCTATCCGCGTGCCAACGCAGGAGCTTAGCTTGCTTAGGGTCCATGAAATACCGTTGCAGACGAGGAGTGATCGGAAAGTACCACACCACTTTTCGAGGAGCTTTCTTCCTCTTCTTGTATCGAGTGACGCCGCACACCGGACATATGGTAGACTCTGCGTGCTCGTCCCGATAAATGATGCAATCGTTCATGCACACATGGTATTTCACGTGCAGTAAATCCAGAGGACACATGATTTTCTTCGCCTCCTCCAAACTGGTCGGGCACTTGTTCCCCTTGGGAAGACGTTCGTGCCAGAATGACATGTTCTCATCGAAGCATGTGTCGGTCATTTTGTGTTTTACCTTCATCTCCAGAGCCATGAGCGTTACTTTCAGGCGGGTATCCTTGGGCCTGCATCCTTCATACAATGGAGTAACCACATCTATCTCGAGTTGATCCAGCTTGGCTTTCTCTCGGGCGGCAGCTCTTGCGTTACCCGTCTGCTTGAGAAGCAGCTCTTGAATATGAGGGTCCTGCACCCAGCCCATCGATGGTCCATCGTCGTCTGCTCCGGCATCTTCATCTTCATGATCACGCCCTTCGTCTTGATCTTCCTCATCATCATGTCTGATATCTTCTACAAGATGACTGTGTCCTGCATCTACTTCATGATCATGTCTTGGAGATTCTTCGTCTTCTCGCCCGCCCTCGCCGCTATTGTCTTGCTGCCCTTCCTTATTTCTTGCCCGGCCCCCATGGACAACTTCATAATCATCTTCATCACCTTGCCACTGATAGCCATCCATGAAACCATGCACGAGCAGGTGGTCCCGCACCTGTCTGGAATCCGGGTCCATAAGGCTCTTCAGCTTGCATCTTCAACACAGACATCTTATCTCCGTCACGTTCTTTTGAAGCATCTCGGACTTCGCGGAGCTCAAAAACCTATTCACGATGCCTTCGGTCATTGTGCGGGCCATGGTCGCCTACGGGGTAGAGCAAAACAATATTTTAGAACCAAAAGATTTTTGGCATGAATTTGCCTAAAAATAGGACCAAAAAGAATGCATAGTGCCAAATTCTCGCCGAAATGGAAATGAATCAACATTCCGGCAAAATATTGGCAACATTTAGGGGAGGGTCAGCACCACAAACAATGGCGCACCACAAACATACTAGATCTAGGCCATAAAAGTGTGTACGTTGGAGGGAGAAAAAAGTAGATCTAGAACATAAAGAAAGCTTTCCCCTTACTTACCTATCAAAAAAAGGAAATTTAACCACTTAATTTGGGTGAATATATGGTGCAAATGAGGTGAGGAGGAGGAGGCAGCCGAGACCAAGCTTGGTAGCTAGAGGTGGAGAGAATGAAGTGGGGAAAGTGAGTGTGGTAGGTGGCTGTAAAAAATTAAATATCTAGCTGCTCTCAAGTTACCAATGGCGCACCTCCTAAGAATGCACCATTGGTAACCAGGGTTACTAATGGCGCACCTGGTGCATGGTGCGCCATTACTAGTTTTGAAAAAAATTGTTAGTAGTGGCGCACCGTATGTGTGGTGCGCCATTAATAGTTAAAACTAGTAATGGCGCACTTCCACCTGGTGCGCCACTGCTAAGTCTGGGGAGGGTGTTGGGCCAGGACACAACTAGTAATGGTGCACCACACACGAGGTGCGCCATTAGTAATATGGCCATTAATGGCGCACCAGTATCTGGTGCGCCACTGTTATATAGCAGTGGCGCACCACATACATAGTGCGCCACTAATGTCTATATTAGCTATAGCTCGGTACCACACTGGAATTGCTGCAGTGGAAGACAGAGAATGGTGTACCTGACAAAGGATTTGAGAAGCTACTGAAAATATTAAAGAAGAAGCTTCCAAAGGATAACGAATTGCCCGACAGTACGTACGCAGCAAAGAAGGTTGTATGCCCTCTAGGATTGGAGGTGAAGAAGATACATGCATGCCCCAATGACTGCATCCTCTACCGCGGTGCGTACGAGGATTTGAACGCATGCTCGGTATGCACTGCATTGCGGTGTAAGATCAGACGAGATTACCCTGGTGATGTTGACGGCGAGTGCCCCAGGAAGAGGGTTCCTGCCAAGGTGATGTGATATGCTCCTATAATACCACGGTTGAAACATCTGTTCAGAAACAAAGAGCATGCCAAGTCGATGTGATGGCACAAAGAGGACAGTAAGAAAGACGGGAAGTTGAGAGCACCCGCTTACGGGTCATAGTGGAGAAAGATCAAGAGAAAGTGGAGCGACTTTACAGGTGACCCAAGGAATGTATGGTTTGGTTTAAGTGCAGATGACATTAATCCTTTGGGGGATCAGAGTAGCAAGCATAGCACATCCTGTGACTCTATGTATGTATAACCTTGCTCCTTGGTTGTGCATGAAGCGAAAGTTCATTATGATGCCAGTGCTCATCCAAGGCCCTAAGCAACCCGGCAATGACATTGATGTGTACCTAAGTCCGTTAATTCATGAACTTTTACAGCTATGGAATGGAAGAGGTGTACCTGTGTGGGATGAGAACGAACCAGAGGAATTTGACCTACATGTGTTGTTGTTTGTAACCATTAACGATTGGCCTGCTCTCGGTAACCTTTCAGGACAGACAAACAAGGGATACCACGCATGCACACACTACTTAGATGATACCGATAGTATATATTTGGACAAATGCATGAAGAATGTGTACCTGGGGCATCATCAATTTCTTCCGACCGACCATCAATGTCGAAAGAAAGGAAAGCATTTGAAAGGTGAGGCAGATCACTAGAAGAAGCCCACCCACCATAATGGTGATCACATACTTGCTATGGTCAATAATTTACAAGTAATCTTTGGAAAGGGTCCCGGCGGACTATTTGTTCTGAATGACGCCGAGGGACGCGCATGCATGTGGAAGAAGAAATCTATATTTTGGGACCTACCCTATTGGAAAGACCTAGAGGTCCGCTTTGCAATCGACGTGATGCACGTGATGAAGAATCTTTGCATGAACCTGCTAGGCTTCTTGGGAGTGTATGGGAAGACAAAAGATACACCGGAGGCACGCGAGGAACAACAACGTGTGCATGAAAAAGACGGCATGCATCCAGAGCAGTATGAAGGTCCTGCCAGCTACGCTCTTACCAAAGAAGAGAAGGAAATCTTCTTTGAATGCCTGCTCAGTATGAAGGTCCCGTCTGGCTTCTCGTTGAATATAAAGGGAATAATAAATATGGCAGAGAAAAGTTCCAGAACCTAAAGTCTCATGACTGCCACATGATTATGATGCAACTGCTTCTCGTTGCATGAAGGGGGCTTCTACGGGAAAACGTTCGATTAGCCATTGTGAAGATATATGCATTCCTCAATTCAATATCTCAAAAGGTGATCGATCCAGAAATCCTACCAAGGTTAAGGAGTGATTTGGTGCAATGTCTTGTTAGTTTCGAGCTCGTGTTCCCACCGTCCTTCTTCAATATGATGACGTACGTCCGAGTTCATCTAGTCGACGAGATTATCGTTCTGGGCCCTGTATTTCTACACAATATGTTCCCCTTTGAGAGGTTCATGGGAGTCTTAAAGAAATATGTCCGTAATCGCGCTAGGCTAGAAAGAAGCATCTCCATGGTCCATCAAACAGAGTATGTCATTGGGTTTTGTGTTGACTTCATTCCTGACCTTAAGAAGATTGGTCTCCCTCAATCGCGGTATGAGGGGCTACTGACTGGAAAAGGCATGCTTGGAGCGGACTCAATAATATGTAGGGACAGGCATTCTTGGTCTCAAGCACACTACACAGTTCTATAGAATTCTACCTTGGTGACTCCGTATGTCGATGAACACAAGAATATTCTGCGCTCCAAACACCCAGAGCAGTGTGACGACTGGATTACATGTGAACACATCAGGACTTTCGGCAGTTGGTTGCAAACACGTCTCATGCGTGCCAACACTGTTTTTGATGAGCTGTACTCGTTGGCCAGGGGACCATCTTCGACTGTAATGACTTACAAAGGGTACGAGATAAATGGGAACACATTTTACACGATTGCCCAGGATCAAAAGAGCACCAACCAAAACAGCTGTGTCCGCTTTGATGCAGCAACCAAGTGGGGAAAGGACACATATTATGGTTACATAGTGGATATATGGGAACTTGACTATGCACATGATTTCAAGGTCCCTTTGTTTCAGTGCAAACGGGTCAATCTGTCAAGAGGCGGGGTATAGGAAGATCCACAGTACGTAATGACAACTGTGGATCTGTACTATCTTGGGTACAGAGACGAACCATTCGTCCTAGCCAATGATGTGGCGCAGGTTTTCTATGTGAAGGACATGTCTAGAAAATCGAGAAAAAGAAAAGATAAGGAAGCGAATACATCATACGATGAGCCAAAGCGCCACATAGTTCTTTCAAGAAAAAGAGACATCGTGGGATTGGAGGGCAAGACAAACATGTCTGAAGATTATGAAAAGTTTCATGAAATTCCTCCCTTGAAAGTCAAGGCCGACCCAAGCACCCTATTAAATGATGAATATTATCCATGGTTATGGCGCAATAAGCAAAGGACACAAGCGAAGAAAAAGTGAAGACTTTCTCTCCACAACTATATCATTGCAGATACATGTGAAGTAATGAAATGCCTTTTGTAACACATGAGTTTTCGTCCGAAACCGTGATACTTCGAAAGAGATTGTTCGTTTTATACACGAAGTGCATCCAGTTTTTGCCGTAACCCTCTCAACTTTTTATAACATGCTGTGTGGGTGAAATGATGATCCATGCCAACTTTCAACCTTTTTATAGTTCATTTGAAGTGCTTTTCAATTTCAGGTTTATTTAGCTCAAAAAAATTAGTAAGTGGATGAAAAATACCAAATGAAGTCAGAAAGGGTTGAAAATTGATGATGTGGCTTTGAATGGTGCATTTTGAACACACAAAAAGTATGTAGTTCAAATAAGTTCAAAAAGATGAAATCCCTTTGTAACAGATGAGTTTTCGTCCGAAACCGTGATACTTCGAAAGAGATTGTCCATTTTGTACACGAAGTGCATCCAGTTTTTGCCGTAACCCTCTCAACTTCTTAGCACATGCTATGTGGGCGAAACGATGGTACCATCCCAACTTTCAACCTTTTCATAGTTCATTTGAAGTGCTTTTTAATTTCAGGGTCATTTAGGTCAAAAATCAGTAAGTGCATGAAAAATACCAAATGAAGTTAGAAAGGGTTGAAAATTGATGATGTGGCTTTGAATGGTGCATTCTGAACAAACAAAAAGTATGGAGTTCAAATAAGTTCAAAAAAATGAAATCCCTTTGTAACAGATGAGTTTTCGTCCGAAACTGTGATTCTTCGAAAGACATTGTCCATTTTGTACATGAAGTGCATCCAGTTTTTGCCATAACACTCTCAACTTTTTAGCACATGCTACGTGGGTCAAATGATGATACCATGCCAACTTTCAACCTTTTCAGAGTTTATTTGAAGTGCTTTTCAATTTAAAAAAATAAATAAAGCAAAAAACAAAACAAAAATACTGGAAAAAATACCCACCTTTAGTCCCAGTTGGTGCCACCAATCGGGACCAAAGATCTGTGCTTCCTGCCCTTTGGGCTGATGAAAAGGGACCATTGGTCCCGGTTGGTCGCACCAATCAGGACTAATACTCACCTTTAGTCCCGGTTAGTGCCACCAACCGGGACCAAAGGTCTCTGCCGTTGGTCCCGGTTGGTGGCACCAACCGGGACTAAAGGTGGGCATTGGTCCCGGTTGGTGCCACAAACTGGGACCAATGCTTCTTCTATATAAGTTGACACTTAGAAAATTTCATCTACCAGTTGCCCCGAGTCCGCTGTCCTCATCCTCGTCGCCTCGTCGTCTCCGTTGCCCCCGTCGTCGCCGTCGTCCCTGCCCCATGGCTGTCGTCCCCGTCGCCATCGTCCCTGCCGCCGCTGTCCCCGCCCGCCGCCGCCCCCGCCATTTGCCACCGCCCCGCCCTTCGCCGCCGCCCGCGCCCATCGCCTTCGTCCCTGCCCTCGCCCGTCATCGCCGCCCCCGCCCGTCATCATCGTCACCACCCCCGCTGTCACTGTCATTGCCACCCCCGCCGTTGCCATCTCCGTCGTCCCTGCCCCGCCGTCGCTATCGTCCCCGCCGTCGCCTTCGCTGACCGCCCCCGCTGTGAGCCGCTGCCGCCCTGGCTCTGTGCATTTATATATATATATGTTGATTTTTTATATGATGAATGTTTTTGTTCATATATAATGTATATATGTATGTGGTTATATGTATGTAGATGTGTGTATACTAATTAGTTGTTCTATGAAAATTAGGAGTCCTAGGAAAAATTAGTTAATTAGGAGTCCTAGGAGATTAGTTGATTTTGTTTATGATGTTTTTTATGTTTTAGTTGTTTTATGTTTTATTTAATTATTTGGAGTCCTAGAAAAAATTAGTATGTGTATGTTAGATTATAGAAAAATTCTTGGTTTCTGAAAAAAAATAGTGATTAAATGGTAAGGAAATGTTCTCATAGGAATTTGTCTTGACAGCGACGATGCCCGGCCCGCATCCTTGTCGTCGAGTGGTCCACGAGAGCCTGCTTGATAGACGTCATGTCCGGGACTGGGCTCCGTCGGGCTAGCACTGGGAGGTGCTACCTTCGGTGGCTCGAAGCTTGGTGAGGAATCCAGGTCTCGTAGTCGACCCAGAGCTTCTTTGGTTGCGGTCACGTGGGTCACTTTCGGTGCAGAGGGAGCGGGCCCCTATGAAGGTGGTACATCGCCGTGTCAGGGAGGAGGACGAGCATGTCCGTCGCTACATGGCGGTGTTGGATGCCAGGTTCAATAATACCTGGCAGATTGTTCAGGGATCTCACCCGAGTTATGATCCCGTGATGGTTCCTTATCTTTGGGTGTCCACCACCCGCGACTCAGGAACCACTAGTGACTTAGATTATTTGATAATATTCGATCTGTATTAGTGATCTTATATGATAATATTCGAGATGTATTAGTTATTATGTGATGATGCATTGATAACTAGATTACTCGAGATGATGTATTGGTGATATTATATTCGAGTTCATTATAAATGTATTAGTGATATTTTATCGGTATAATGCGTGTGTGATTTTTGGTCTGTCATTCCTCCTTGTGTGACTTTCATGTGTGTTCTTGATGGAGTAATCCCGACTGTTGTCGTGGGGGCACCTCCTCTTTTTTCTCTTCTTTGCGATATACTCGTCGGTATAATGCACAAGAAGAGAAGAGGGGGGCGCCATCACCGGCGGTCGAACTATTACTATGAGAGAGTGCCCACCAACATATATACACCACCATATCAGTGTGAGAGAGTGCGCACCAACACACCATGAGATATGAGAGTTATTTAAGGAAAGCCTCAACGGACCGAAACTCACACACGCATTAGGATCCAAAGCGTGTCATAATTCTTGAATTATGAACACAGGAAATGTCGTTGTCATCAAACGACGATAGGATCCAAGCGTGTGAATTTTGCGGTGAAGATAAGGGTCTTTGTGACCAGCCCGGGCTGCGAGACGACAAGTTCTTCACCATGAAGCTTTACGAGGACTTTGATATTTTTACGGTACACAATGATGACAACTATTTCTCATAATTAAGCATGACTTCTGTTTCTTTCCTTCAACGCGTAATTTCTGTTTTATACAATTCGACTAGTTCGTCTCCTATCATGCAAGACGGTATTTCTTGAAGAGGCTTGGTTTCGAAGAGCACGAGAGTTTCAAGACGAGGACAACCAACCTGAGGACTAAACATGGTCACACATTTCTTGTGAAAGTAATGAATGCACCTAATAACACAGAATTAGGGTGCTCAAATTGAGAATCTCTTTGCAAGGCATATGGATTTCAGGAGGATATTGAAATAACCTTCGATCACCGTCCTGAAGATCATATTGAAGGAAACATCGACATTTGGGTGGATTCTGATATGCTTCCTATTTACCTCCATGTGAGTTTGTCAACCATGCATATTTGTCAAGTAATTTGCATTCTATATATAAAAATATTTGGTGTTCATCCATACCAAATTTGTTAATTTTTAATTTATAGCTTATTTCGTTTCTTCGAGTGAAATACACAACAGAATCGACACAACACACCACACTTATGGATCACATCTAACTTGGTAGGAGAAGGATGGTCTTATCTACTTTGTTATTGGTGTCATAGCTGGTAGGGACATCTTTCCGTATAATTTGGGAACTGGCCCAAATTATACATTGTACAGTACACTAGTGCATAGGTTGAGGGCAGATGACATTCACCGAAATATCTTGGTAAGAGTTGCTAATGAAGTACACTAGTACTGCTGCGTTAATGGTATTGATTACATTGCTAACTAGGCTACTATTATGTTCTTCAATAGAAATTGCCATATGAAGTTGTGCCACCATTGATGCAACCTGAAGGTAATATGACAATAAAAAGCCCCTTCCATCCCGAGTTATCTTCTGCATACTCGACTGAGCGCAAACCACCAAAAAGGCTCCAAATTGAAGCATGGGGACAAATAAAGAAGGATCGCAAGCCACAAGTTGGAGACCATTGGATCTCTTTGCTTCATCATGGAGACATAGGTGTTATTCTTTTTTATGTCATTTTACCTAGGAGGGAGGAGTAGGTCCTATGAGGGAGAACTATGTCATTTTATCTTCTTTTTTTGTTTTACGAGACTTTAACTTTGTACGATTAAGAAGATGATGATGAGTTGTTAGATCTTGTGTAATTAATGGTTTCCTTCATTTGCTTATTAGCTCATCGAATTCTCTTTATATGTATATTAGCTAGTAGCATCGACCAAGCATGAAGAAAGATAGGTCACTTCTCTCTATTAGCTACCTAACACAATATGAAACCCCTAAATTAACCATCCGAACCCCCTAAACCCCTCCTTTCAAAAACAAACAGCCCGCCTTTTGGTCCCGGTTGGTGTTACCAACCGGGACTAAAGGTCCTCATGCCTGGGCCACGTGGAGCCCCTTTGGTCCCGGTTCGTAAGCGAACCGGGACTAAAGGTTTTGGGCTTTAGTCCCGACCCTTTAGTCTTGGTTCCAGAACCGGGATAAATGGGCCTCTAGAACCGGGACAAATGGGTCGTTTTCTACTAGTGAACATTTTTGGTTCTTCGATGATTCTTTTACCAAACCCAACTTGTAGGTCACATTTTATGTGCCTTACATGTTTTCATGAATATCGCTGCCTAATATACACTAGAAACTACTATTAAAATATTTCTTAGTGTGTATATGATTAAGAAATATCTACCATGATATTCAATAGTATTATAAAGATATATGGACACAAACATAGATATTAAAATTGGATACACTACATCGTTTTTGCTAAATTAAGGAATAAATTTTAAATTTTCTTTTAAAAAAAGAAAGAATTGTTACATCATAAATTTTATATGTTTAGAACGAAAAATTTCAGTGATATACATATGGTTGTATACAAATGAATAATATAACTATTATTTCAAAACATTCTTATGTGACTAAGTAATAAAAATATATATTAATTACAATTATAAGGTGGTACACTTATTTAAAACATGTATAAAAATTTAGTATGAAAAAATGTTTATATCGCCCCGTGCCTAGAAATGCTTTGGACTGACTCTGTGATGGTTGTTGGACTTGAAGTAAAAGTATCATGTGACCAGCTCCCAGCCCCGTCTTCTTACATGACACCAAATTGCACATGCTGTAAATTCATCTACCAAACATGTATTTATCTTGGAAGAATTTATATTTTGTACTGGCGAAAAGATCCTAGGGTACTTTCGGAAGACCTATGTATTGTTGGTTATTGGAACCTGAGATGAGAGACACCAAAGTGAAGGATCAGCTCGCAGCCCTCCATGGCTAGCTAGCTTCAGGGCCGGCCCATAGGCCAGGCAAATGGGGCGACCGCCCCGGGCCCCAAGTGGGGATGGCCTAAATTAAAACATATACCAATAAACACTATATAAATATACATTACATATGTAAGATTATTAAACAGATAAAATAGATGATCAATTTACATAAGTGTAAGTTCACATCACATACTAATAAGGTATACCACGTATAAGCAACCCAATCTAACTGGCGAAGTTGAGTTCAAATACACTAGTCTGTCTTTACGGCGGATGTTTTCATATCATAATAAAAATTATAATCACTAAATTTGAATATTTAAACCAATGCATAATTGTTAATTTGATAAACGTATAGGACATCTAACTTGCACCAAATCAAACCAAGTGAATCTAGACGAGCATGTTTGGTAACTAGATCATACATAAAAGTATTCTCAAGAACATTTTTGGTTCTTCGATGATTCTTTTACCAAACCCAACTTGTAGGTCACATTTCCTGTGTCTTAGAAGTTTCATGAATATCGCTGCCTAATATACACTAGAAACCACTATTAAAATATTTGTTAGTGTGTATATGATTGAGAAATATCTACCATGATATTCAATAGTATTCTAAAGATATATGGACACAAGCATAGATATTAAAATTGGATACACTACATCTTTTATGCAATATTAAGGAATAAATTTGAAAATTTCTTTTAAAGAAAGAAACAATTGTTACATCATAAATTATATATTTTTAGAACGAAAAATTTCAGTGATATACATACGGTTGTATACTAATGAATAATATAACTATTATTTCGATACATTCTTATGTGACAAAGTAATAAAAATATATATTAATTACATTTCTAAGATGGTACACTTATTTAAAACATGTATAAACGTTTAGTATGAAAAAAATGTTTATATCGCCCCGGGCCTAGAAATGCTTTGGACCGGCTCTGGCTAGCTTCTTGCTCCAGTAGACAACAAAGTGTAATTCCTCACTCGGCCAGGTCACTGTTAGCTAGGTGCACAGCGGGAAGGCGGGCTTCCCTATGGTAGAGCAGCAAAAGAAATCGAGGGACAAGAAGAGGTCGTGGGTCCGTGAGGACGCTCAGAGCGGCAGCAGTAAGAAGTCGAGCATGCTGTCAGTAACCTGCAGCCCGTTGGCCACTATGGAACGGGCGGCTCTGAGTCCGGTGGCCGCAAGGACGTTGATCCTGGCCCTCCTGGTAGCACATAGTCCTATTGCAAAGGCGAAGCCAACCGCCAAGGTGGCGGTCACCAGTCGAGCGGCCACGATTGCGCCAACAATGCCGAGCCAGCATGCCATGCAGACGTCAACACCTGCGCCTCCAAGTCCTGTCGTCATCGTCAATACGAAGCCAGAAGATGAAGGCACCAAACAACGAGGTGGGGCAATGCTCGAGGAATAAGAAGATGGACGCGTCAACATGGACCTCCCGAAGAAATGGCTTCACTGCATTATCTGCCCTGCCCCTCTCAAACCTCCAGTATTCATGGTACCCTACTCGAATCGTCCTACATTTCCACTAGCGCTTCAAATCACCGTGAACAATCTATGTTGAACTTGTGCCCTGGACCTGGATCTGGATTGCAGTGCAGGAACGGGCATTACGTGTGCCCCACCTACGGTGGCGACAACGACGGTGGCCATGGCAACGACGACGACGTCCATGACAACAGTGGCAATGGAGAGGCCATGAAGACTCGACGCCTGCACCGCCAAGTCATGTCGTCACTGCAAAGCCCAAAGATGGAGGTGGGGTAATGGTGGTGGAGGAAGGTGAGCGCGTCAATGTGGACCTGCCAAAGAAATGGCTTCACTACGCCGTGTGCCCTGCCCCCCTCAAACCTCCGGTATTCAAGGTACCCTCCACTCCAATCGTCCTACATTATGATTGGCGCTTCGAATGAACGTGGAAATTCAAGGTTGAACCTGTGGCCTAGACCTGGATTGCGGTGTAGGAATGGACATTACGTGTGCTCAGCCTGCGGTGGCGACGGCGAGGGCGGAGCGAAGAAGCATTGCGGTCCATGCGGCGGGTGCGACGTCCTCTATAGCCAATCCCGTTTCATGGACAGCCTGGTCGACGCCTGCAAGGTGTCGTGCCCCTACAAGATTTTTGGCTGCGCAAGGTCCGTCGCCAGAGCAACACTAGATAGCCATTGGTGTTAGGGAAGCCATGTAACTAGATTATGACTCTAGTGCAAGTGGGAGACTATAGGAGATATGCCCTAGAGACAGTAATAACAGTTATGTTGTATCTCTGAGTTCGTAATGAATGTTTATGATTCATTCTATAACTGCAATGATTCTCGAGTCTACAATATCCACAAGGCCCGGAGTGAAACTCATTTGCACGTGTGGTATAATAAATGGTAAGATGTATTCCTAGTCTTGCCTCTAAGACTGCCTCAAGTATTGCATGATGATCCTATTTTCCTGATCATGGGCATGGCTATGCTGCCAATATTGAGGGCACAATGTCAGTAGAACACTTGTGTTGAACAACCTGAATAATGAGATACATTCATCACAAGTTAATGGTTAATAACAGAGAGATAGTTAATGTTTGCATAATTCCTTAGACCATGAGAGTATCAAGTTCCTTCGTCCTTGCTTCGTGAACTTTGGGGTTTGTTAAATATCATCCGTTACTGGGTGGCTATTACGGCGGCTTACGGGTTCACAGAAAAGTATGGCAAGTAACAAGATAGCTCAAGATTTGGATTTGCTCCTCTGGCAATGGAGAGATATTCTCGGACCTCTCGAGGTTACGGTATCCATCATCGTATGGCCAGACAAAGAGTGATTTGATCATAGGGATGCCGGAACAAGAAAACGAGAAAAGAGAACAAAACCGGTAACGAGGTAACCTGCATAGTGTACAAGTTGTTCATCCACGGGTATGCAGAAAATCTCACCTCGGGTGTTTGTAATATATCGCAAAGCAACAGGAATAGCGCACGGCAACTAGAGGTTCACTCGAATATTTATTCGTGTGGGTATAGGGGTCAATATGGGTGTCCATGGCTCCAATGTTGATTATTGATCAGAAAGGTTCCCCTCATGTCTATACTTCACCAAACCTATAAGGTCACATGCTTAAGGGTCATCTATATATTGAATACTAGACAGGGAGTGTGAGAGAAAATCACTGGAAAACTTTTGGGAACAGCGGAAGAGTTCGGGAGAGAGAACACTTGAAGAGTTTTGGTAAAACTGAAAAGTTGTTTTAGATTATACCATTGAATCAAATTGGTTTCAGCATCAGCCTGGAAATTATTGGAGGGTACCAGAATTGTTCTGGTAACTTCTGAGATTTTTCGGAGTCAAAAAACCCAGAAATGTTCCGGACTGCCGGAACCGCTTTGGTTGCTTTCCACAGATGAAAATCACTGATCCGGAAATGTTTCAGAACATGTCCAGAATTGTTTTAGTGGGTACTGGAATTGTTCTAAGACCCATAGAAATATTTTCGGATTTATCAGTCACAAAAAATTGGTTTCATGAATAGTGAAGTAGCATTTATGGTTATGGTTGGAAGCTGACCTTTCACAAAATAGCTTGAGGGGATGACATGGAAGGATAAGGGCACCCATTTGGGGGCTCTAGCAAGGGTGGCCAGCTAGGGTGGGCTCCACCATGGAGCCTCACTTGCCCCCACTTGCTTTCCCTCTTATGCCCGTGTGAAGGACTCCTTTCATGGGTTTTTTGGGTATTTCAAGTCCCACCCTACCCCTTGAATTTTCCTATAAATAGTGGTGGAGATGCACTCTCCACACACACTCTTTCTCAACATAGAAAAGACAAGCATGATCTGGCCTTCTCTCTTCCTCCCCGCAAAATATATTTTGTAGAGCCGAAAGGTTGTCTGGGTTCCAGCAGGAACTAGTTCTGGACGGCGAAGCCCTGGCGGATAGCTGACACCGTATGTGTGCAACCCTAGAGAGAGATCGTAGTTTTCAATCTTTTGCCCGAGGAGCTGTTCGAGGGTCTTCCCGAAAAGTTGTCCGTGACATTTTCCGGAGAACTGTCTAGCCGCCTCCCGAAGGACTGTCTGACGAGGGAGAACATCCTCACGGTTGGGAGGTTATAAATCCTAGCTGTAGGGACCTGCACCACCGTTCTTCATTGACTCTACTTCCACTGCGCTACGAGTCGGTACGGATCAGATCAAACCTTGTATGCATCTCCATAGTGATCCTGGGCGTGCTCGCAGTACTGATTTTTTTGTTTTCTGTCGCGTTCCCCAACACGTCTTTCTTGTTCTTGCCAGTCTTCTCCCCATCTGAGCCGGGGTCCTTTGTAGTGTCTGACTCAGCATACGTGGTCAGAACATCTATCAAATCGACCATCTCTTGCGTCTTCCATTTCAGGCGACCAAGCTTCTGGACCAGCGGTATGAAGTGGCAATTTTTCTCCAGGATTAGGACGGCTTGAGAAGCGATGATGTTGTCCGATGAGTGGATACTTTCGGCAACCCGGTGTGTACAATGATGAGCCAACTTGTCTGTGCGTTGGACACAGTGCTGAAGATCTACAATCGTCATTGGTCGTTTGCACGTCCCTGGGAAATTCTTGATGAACGGCTCCTTTAGTTCTGCCCAATTATTGATGGAATTGCGGAAGGTTTTTCAGCCATGACCGAGCCAACCCTTTCAACATCATTGTCAAGTACTTTGCGCATACCACATCACTAACATTGAGCATATCCATGGCCAGCTCGTAACTTTCAATCCATGTTGCCGTCTCGAGATCTATTGTATAGTTGGGCACCTTGCCAGGCCCTTTAAAGTCTCTAGGCATAGGATCATTGTGGAGAGACGGAGATAAGAAAGGGATTCCAATCGTCCTGTTTGTGACTCCAGCTCCTTGTGTTTTTTACCATGGAAACTGCACGGCTTGGCCCCATAGCATTTTATTAAAAATGTAAAAAAATGTCATATGTACAGATCCACAAGCAGTGGAAAAGAACAAGAAAGGAAACTAAGGTAAGGTACAAGTGAATCCTCAATGTGGCAGGAAAGAAATCTAGTGAAGAAGTTCTTCCTCATGTCTTGATTTTATCCTATGTGCCATCAGAGAGATATCATGAATGAATCCAGCCTTCCATCTGCCAAAAGATGGTCTTATCTTTCTGAAGATCTTATCATTTCTAACCATCCAGATATTCCACCAAGTTAGAAATAACACTTCCACAAAGAAAGGCTTATCAAACTCCTTTTTGGCTTGGACTGCAATATTCACCATATCAGTGCTGGCAGGCCATTCTTTTTGCAAGAAGTTCCAAACTCTGATAGTGAAGTTACATTGGAAGAACAGATGATTTCTATCCTCAAGATAGCCAGATCTGCATAACACACATTCAGGACCATCCTCAATTCGCCAGTGTCTTCTCTGTATCATGTCTTTTGTGTTGACTTTGTCCATAATCACTAGCCATGCAAACATTTTAATGTACATAGTACAACAACTCTTCCAAATCCAATTCAGGATAGGGTTGGCCACAATGGGCCTACAAACCAGGTCATAATACTTCTTCACAGTATATTGCGATTTCTTACTATCATTCCATGACCAGCAGTCACGTATCAGTCTATCTCTAGCAAAATTATCCAAGCATTGTGACAGACATTGAAGCTCCACATATGACTATTCAGATAAAGGCAACTGGAAAAGATCCAGGAGATTGTCAGTGTTGAGAACTTGCTATACTGATATGCTCTGGTCCAACCAGTAGGAGAATAGCCTTTAAATTTATCTTGGAGTACCAAACTGCTATTATCAGTCCATCTGTCACTCTAAAACAAGACGGTATCCCCACTATTAGCTTGAACTACAAACACTGCTCTGAATTTGTCCATAAGCTTGGAGATATCTCGCCACCAAAATGATCCAGACGAGGTGGTGTCATGCTGAACCCTACCATAATAATAGGAATTCCAGATTAGGTGCACCCATGGAATATCTTCCTTGTTGTATAATTTGTGCAGATGCTTAAGCAATAGTGCATCATTTTGAAGGCCTAGGTTTAGAATTCCCAGACCCCCCTTGTTCTTGGGACTGCAAATCAGAGGCCAAGCAGCCAAGGAGTGTCTAGTTTCTTGTCCATACTTCTCCATAAGCATTGTCTATGAATCCTATCCAATTGCTTCAAAATACCAAGTGGAATTTGCAAGCTACATAAGAAGAATATTGGCATTGAGGATATTACAGAATTGAGTAGTTGCAATCTTGCCCCCCTAGGGCAGGAACCATGAGCTAGTAGTGAGCCTCCTCTCCATGCAATCAACCAAGGGCATGAAATCAATGATCCCGAGCCTTGTTGTTCCAAGTGGTAGGCCAAGATAAGTAAGGGGCATTGTTCCTATTTTACATCCCAGAATAGTAGCCAGTTCTTCTGCCAGGTTACTATCCGCATTGATGGGAATCATTGAAGACTTGTGAAAGTTAATTTTCAGTCCTGTTGATTCTGAAAAATCATAAGAGCCTCTTTTAGCACCACCAACTGATCTCTTAGAGCAGGGATAAATAAAATAGTGTCATCAGCATACTGCACCACTAGGATGTCTGGATCATGTGATGGTATTGGTAGTGAAAGAAGGCCTCTATGAACCATATTGTTTAACATTGACTGGAGGATATGAGCTGCTAAAACAAATAACAAAGGGGACAAAGGATCTCCTTGCCTAGCCCCACATTTGCATTTAAAATGCCTGCCAGGAACTCCATTAACCAGCCCAGAAGATGTTCCAGGGGATAACAACTCTTTAACCCATGAAATCCACTTCTGGGGGAATCCCTTGGCCTGCAAAATGGCGAGGATAGCCTAATGCTCAATAGAATCAAATGCCTTCTCAAAATCCAGCTTAAAAAGGATTATGGGCTTCCTTGACTGCTTGCATTGGTGTATATACTCAAAGCTCCAGGCCAGACAACCTTGAATTGTTCTTCTTTTAATGAACCCATACTGGTTCTTGTGAATACACCTCAAAATCTCCTATTGAAACATGTTGGGAGTTTTTTTGTCAGCAACTTAAGCCCAAAGCTAGTAAGGGATACTGGTCTATAATCACCCACCTCCTCATGAGTATTTGATTTGGGTACCAAAACTATAAAAGAATCATTAATGCTCTCTAGCTTGGCCCTCCCTGCATGGAACTCCTGTGTCACTGTGGTAAATTCATGAGAAATAATGTGCCAACACTTCTTGAAGAACAACCCATTAAATCCATCGGGCCCTGGGTATTTATACACTGGCATTTCCTTCACCACCTCTTCAATTTCCTCTTTTCCAAAGGGTTTCACATGCACATCTAGTCTAGGTACCCTCTGGATGAGAGTATCCAAATCAAGGCCCATATTAATGTTGGGGAACGTGACAGAAAACAAAAATTTCCGGTATAGCGAGCACGCCCAGGACCACTATGGAGACTACATACAAGGTTTGATCTGATCCGTACCGACTCGAAGCGCAGCGGAAGAAGAGTTGGTGGAGATCGTTGGTGCAGATCCCCGCAGCTAGGATTTTACAACCTCCCAACCGCGAGGATGTACTCCCTCGTCGGACAGCCCTTCGGGAGGCGGTCAAACAGTCCCCCGGACGATGTCGCGGACAGCCCTTCGGGAGGACCCTCGAAACTCGAACGAAGACTCGGACAGCCCTACGGGAGGACACACGAACAGCCCCTCGGGCAAAAGATTGAAACTACAACCTCTCTACGGGGTTGCACACATACGGTGTCATCTATCCGGCAGGGCTTCGCCTTCCAGAACTAGTTCCTGCCGGAACCCAGACAATCTTCCGGCTCTACGAAAGACTCTTTTCGTGGGAGGGAGAGAGAGAGAGCTTGCAAAGCAAAGCATGTGTATGAGAGCACAAGGATGAAGAAATGGCAGCCCACTCACCTCCTATTTATAGGAAAACCAAGGGGTAGGGTGGTTTTACAATAAAACCCAAAATGCACATGAATGAAGTCCTTCCACAAGGGCATAAAAGTGAAACCAAGGAACAAGAGGGAATCCATGAAGGAGTCCACCATGTGGCCATCCACACCCTCATGTGGGGCCCCAAAAATGGCTCCAATCCATCCATGTCATCCCCAAGATCTTTTGGAGCAAAGCCCCAAAAGGTGGCTTTCCATAAAGTAGTCCAAAAAGCACTTTCACTATTCACGGCGACATTTTTCAGCGTCCGCTCGAACTGAAAATATTTATGTGGGCTTAGAACAATTCTAGTACCCCACTAAAATAATTTTCAATGCGATCCGGAACAATTCCGGCATAGTGATTTTCATCTACGAAAAGCATCTGAAGTGGTTCCGGCAGCTCCGGAACATTTCCGGTTTTCATCCCGGAAAATTCCAGAAAGTTTCCAGAACGATTCTGGCACCCTTCAAGAATTATCAGGCATGTGTCGAAACCAATTTGACTTTTTGGTATCCCCTGAAACAACTTTCCAGTTTCACCGAAACTGTTCCGGTGACCTGTCTGTGGAACTTTTCCGCTGTCCGAAACTTTTCCGGTGTCCGAAACTTTTCGGTGATTTTCTCTCAGACTCCCTGTCTAGTATTCAATAGATAGATGACCCTTAAGCGTGTGACCCTATAGGTTCGATGAAGCATAGACATGACCCGGAACCCCTTCCGATCAATGATCAACATCGGAGCCGTGGACACCCATATTGACCCCTATACCCACACGAATGAATATTCGAGTGAACCTCTAGTTGCCGTGAGCTATTCCTGTTGCTTCGCGATATGTTACAATTACCCGAGGTGAGACATGTAGGCATCCTCATGGATCAACAACTTGTCCACTATGCCAGTTACCTCGTTGCCGGTATTGTTCTCTTTTCTCGTTCCCGTGTTCCGGCATCCCCGTGATCAAATCACAAAGTGTCTGGCCAGACGATGATGGATACCGTAACACCGAGAGGGCCCAGAGATATCTCTCCATCGTCGGAGGAGAAAATCCCAATCTTGAGCAATCAAGTTACTTGACATACTTTTCCATGAACCCGTAAGCCGCCGTAATAGCCACCCATTTACGGATGACGTTTAACAAACCCCAAAGTTCATGAAGCAAGCATGAAGAAACTCGATACTCTCATGGTCTAAGGAATTATGCATACGTTAACCATCTCTGTGTTATTAACCATTAACTCGTGACGAATGTATCTCATAGCATAACATCAATTTGGATCGATTCAACACGAGTGTTCTACCAACATCGCGTCCTCAAAATTGCTGGCATAGCCATGCCCATGATCAGGAAAATAGGACCATCATGCAACACTTGAGCCAGTCTTAGAGGCAAGACTAGGAATACAATTTACTGTTTATTATACCACACATGCACATGAGTTTCCCTCCAAGCCTCGTTTAATTTGTAGACTCGAGAATCATTGCAGTTATAGCATGGGACATAAACATTCATTACAAACTTTGGAGATACAAAATAACTGTTATTACTGCCTCTAGGGCATATCTCCTACAGACTCCCACTTGCACTAGAGTCATAATCCAGTTACATGGCTTCCCTAACACCAATGGCTATCCGGTGTTGCTCATGCTTTGCTCGTGTTAGAGGCTTTGTCATCGGGTCTGACACATTCAGATCCGTGTGAACTTTGCGTACTTTCACTAAACCTTCTTCGTCATGATGTCGAATGAGTTTATATTTGCGTTGAATATGCATTGTCTTATGGTGCGAACATGGCTCCCTTGCCTGAGCCACGGTGCCACTATTATCACAATAGATCTCCACCGGGTCCAGAGCACTTGGAACCACACCAAGGTCTTCAAGAAATTGCTTGATACCGACCGCTTGCTTGGAGGCTTTAGAAGCAGCAACATATTCCGCCTCCATCGTAGAATCCACCACAGTCTTTTGTTTGGAACTTTTCCAATCAACTGCGCCGCCGTTCAATATGAAAACATAGCCAGATTGAGATTTGAAGTCATCTGGGTCAGTCATGAAGCCTGCATCAGTGTAACAACTTACAATGAGCTCTTCATCACCTCCGTACACAAGGAGTAAATCCTTGGTCCTTCTGAGGTACTTAAGAATACCCTTGACCGCGGCCCAGTGTTCCAATCCTGGATCACCTTGGTACCGGCTGCTAACACTTAGCGCATAGGAAACATCCGGTCTTGTACATAGCATGGCATACATAATAGAACCAACTGCCGAAGCATATGGAATATCATTCATTTGTACTCGCTCATCGAGGGTCTGAGGACTCTGATTCTTGCAAAGCATTGTGCCAGGTGACATGGGGAGTAGGCCTTTCTTGGAGTTCTCCATGTTGAACCTTTTCAACACCTTGTCAATGTACGTGCTTTGGCTAAGCGCTATTAGGCGTCTTGATCTATCTCTATAGATCCTGATGCCCAATACATATGCCGCTTCACCTAAGTCTTTCATTGAAAAACTCCTTTTCAATGAGTCTTTTATTTCGCTAAGAAAATTCACATCATTTCCAATCAACAATATGTCATCCACATACAAGATTAGAAATGCTTTTGCGCTCCCACTAAACTTCTTGTAAACACAAGATTCTTCATCATTCCTGATGAAGCCAAACTCTTTGACCACTTCATCAAAACGAATGTTCCAGCTCCTTGATGCTTGCTTCAGACCATAAATGGCTTTCTGAAGCTTACATACCTTTCCAGCATTCTTAGGATCGACAAAACCTTCTGGCTGTATCATGTATACATCTTGTTCAAGGTTTCCATTTAGGAAAGCCGTTTTGACATCCATCTACCATATTTCATAATCGAAATAAGCAGTAATTGCTAGTAATATCCGAACAGACCTAAGCATAGCTACGGGCGAGAAAGTCCCGTCGTAGTCCACTCCTGGAACTTGCGTGAACCCTTTCGCAACAAGTCTAGCTTTGTGGATAGTAATGTTACCATCCACGTCCGTCTTTCTTTTGAAAATCCATTTACAACCAATGGGTTTTACGCCATCTGGAAGTTCTTCCAAGTTCCAAACTTGGTTTTCATACATGGATTCCATTTCGGATCTCATGGCCTTGTGCCATTCCCTTGAGCTAGGCCCCGCCATCGCTTCCTTGTAGTGCGCAGGTTCATCGTCTTCAAGAATGAAGATTTCGTTATGAAACCACTCAGGTGGCTGGATAGCCCTACCTGATCTGCGCGGTTCAGTAACAACATTGTCTGAAGTTTCCACATCACATGCGACAACTTCCGGCTCGGTTGTAGGGATAATTTGTGGAATTACTTCCAGTTCCTTAGCCATATCAACGGTTGCCAAAGATTCACTAATCTCATTAAGTTGTACTGTCCTCCCACTCAATTCTTTAGCGAGAAATTCTTTCTCGAGAAAGTGTGCAACCTTTGCGACAAACATTTTGCCTTCGGACTGGTGGTAGAAGGAATATCCAATGGTGTTATTTGGATAACCTACAAAGTAACATTTGTCTGATCTAGGTTCTAGTTTGGTTGGCTGTAAACGTTTTACGTATGCCTCACAACCCCAGACCTTGAGATGCGACACACTAGGTATCTTCCCACACCACATCTCATGTGGTGTCGTCTCAACAGACTTAGACGGCGCTCTGTTTAATGTATAAGCGGCAGTGAGTAGTGCGTGACCCCAAAAAGATATCGGTAGATCTGTAAGAGACATCATCGACCTTACCATGTCTAACAAGGTTCGGTTACGTTGTTCCGACACTCTGTTTCGCTGTGGAGTTCCGGGAGGCGTAAGCTGTGAAACGATTCCACGGTCACTCAGATGTTGGCCAAACTCATGACTAAGATATTCGCCTCCGCGATCAGACCGCAGAAACTTAATCTTTTTTTCACGATGATTTTCTACCTCATTCTGAAAATCTTTGAACTTTTCAAAGGTTTCCGACTTATGCTTCATCAAGTAGATATAGCCATACCGACTTAAATCATCAGTAAAAGTCACGAAGTAAAAATACCCACCCCGTGCGGCCGTGTTCATTGGACCACATACATCACTATGTATTATTTCCAATAATTCACCCGCCCGTTCAGGATGACCCGTGAACGGCGTCTTGGTCATTTTTCCCATCAAGCAAGCTTCACATGTGTCAAATGATTCAAAATCAAGGGACGGTAAAACTCCATCTTTATGGAGTCTTTGCATGCGTTTCTTTCCGATGTGGCCAAGCCGACAGTGCCACAAGTAAGTGGTGGTGGTATCAGCCTTCTTAAGGCGTTTAGCATTCACGTTAAAGACATCATTTCCACAATCAAGATTTAGTACGAAAAGGCCCCCAACAATGGGTGCAAATCCATAAAACATATCCTTACAATAAAGTGAACAACCATTGTTCTCGGACTTGTAGGAGTACCCATCGTGTACTAAACATGATCCAGAGATAATGTTTCTACACAATAACGGAACAAAATAACAGTTACTAAGTTCCAAAATAAAGCCTGAAGGGAGACGTAGAGGCATAATGCCGATGGCTTGAGCGGCGATCCCAGCGCCACTCTCGACACGCATCACGACTTCATTCTTTGCCAGCTTGCGCACCTTCTGAAGCCCCTGTATCGAGTTGCAAATGTGAGCAACCGATCCGGTATCAAATACCCAAGACTTAGAATTTTCGCTAGCAAGCAAAACGTCAATGACATTAACTTGTATAACAATTATACCTTTTCCGGTTTTCCCTGACTTCTTATCTTCCAAATACTTCTTGCAGTTTCTCTTCCAGTGTCCTGTGCCCTTGCAGTAGAAGCACTCAGTTTCATTCTTGGATCCGCCCTTAGATTTGCGTTGGAAACCGGTCTTACCGGCGCCCTTGCCCTTCTTTGGCTTGCCTTTCTTTTTGAAACTGGCAGTTTTATTCACAAGCAACACTTGCTTGCGATTTTTCTGCAGTCCTCCTTCAGCAGTTTTTAGCATGGCAAGCACCTCATTTGCTGTTTTGTCCATCCCATTCATGTTGTAGTTCATGATAAAACCGCCATAAGACAGGGGGAGTGAACCTAGCAACAAGTCCATAACATGCTCTTCTGGAAGTGGGAATTCCAGGATTTTAAGCCTTTCAGCGTAGCCAATCATATTGACTACATGCTCGCCAACTGAACTGCCCTCAGCCATCTTGGTCTCCGCCATCATTTTCATGATGTAAAACGTTCAGACCGCGCATTAAACTTGTAAAGAGCATCCAGATCCTTGATCATATCAAAGGAGTTATGGAATTCAAAACGTTTTTGAAGCTCTGAACTCATGCAAGACAGCATGAGGCACTGCACTAAGTTGTAATCATCATCCTTAGTGGCCCAGACATTTTGTATGTCTACCGCGGCTGTTGCCGTCGGTTTAGGAGGAAGAGGTCCGTCAAGCACATACACTTTCTTAGCACCCCGGAGGACAATCCTCAGGGTACGGACCCAGTCCGCATAGTTGTTTCCATTCGCAGCTAACTTCTCTTTCTCTAACATAGGGCCTAAGTTGAACGCGGTGTTGCGAGCCATTTGATCTACAACGGAAAACACAAGTTCATTTAGACTTTGTTCATAATGACTTTTGGCACTAGTGAATAAATAATTTTTATTCTAAGGTGCACTCCCACTCAAATCAATATCTCTCATAACTGATTGTGAGTGATACAAGACCCAACTTTCAATTCAGCGTCAAGGATGTAACCATCTCAAGTGACGAGAATTTCAATTGGTAGGCCAACTTGCCAATCACATCTCTATGTGATTCTTGTTCATCTTTCTATGCATGTGTTCCGAGCTCATGACTTTCATGCCTGAACGTCAAGACAACCAAGTGATCTCGCTGCGAGGTCTCAACTCACCCTCCTCACACTTCTCTAATCGTTCGTACCCATGTAACCATGTGATACCCCGAAGAGGTAGGTGTCGTGACGGTGCTACACTTGGGAGAACACTAACTACTTGATATTCTAAGTGAGAGATCACCCTAATAAAAAGCGACTACCGCGCAATTAAGAAGGGTGCATCAAGAGGGATAAACATCCCAGGCAATTCATAATAGCATGATATGGTGTAGCCCCTTCTGACGGAGAAGTCAAGTATTTCTTCGTCTTTGGCATTCGCGTCGGTGTTCACCTTTGCGAAGATTGCCACCACCTTGTAGATGCACCAGATAATATTGCTATCTCTATAGCTAATAAAATAAGTGCATTACATAAGGTTGACACGCAAGTCATTAAAGTGCAATCATATGGCTCCAGCCATCATGCCAAATCATGACACGCAGGTCATGTTAATTACATCATATAGCCATCTCATACATAATCAAAATTGAATATGAGCTTTGCTATACCACATCACATGCAAACCATCCTGCAAAACCAAGTTAGACGCCTCTAATCGGTTTATACAAAATTTTATTTTACGTGGCTTCTAAGGTTTTGACTCAAACCGCAGCTACCAACGTTTATCATCAAGTATGATAATTCAAGTTGCTAGATTAACTTTCCAGGGTGTATGAAACACGAGATGATAAAATCTCGAGCCCCATACTAAACTTCGTCATACGCGTGACCCCCGTGCAGATCATATCTACATTGCCCTTTCATCTGCGAAACATCCATATTTCTTTTGACTATGGTGGAACCCAAAGAACTGTTAGCACTTCGTTGATCTGTCAATCAGCATACTCAGGAGCAGCATGAAAGGATCGCGGATTGTCAGAACTTTGTAAGATTCCACCATTCCGTCAAGATATGGACTACACAAATTCACGGGAAGCAACAGGAACATCGGGTAACAGATTTCATCTGCTACCCGCACAAATAATTTTCAGCAATAGATCTCATCTACTACAAAATTATACTATGCAATACCCATAAATCTCATGTATTCTAGATCATAACA
The DNA here is from genome assembly GCA_022496015.1 of Hordeum marinum. NCBI lineage: Eukaryota > Viridiplantae > Streptophyta > Magnoliopsida > Poales > Poaceae > Hordeum > Hordeum marinum. Next base: position 19,216,408 of record CM039673.1, read on the forward strand.
TGCATCTACTCATAGCCTGGCTCTTGATGCCACTGTTGGGGAACGCGACAGAAAACAAAAATTTCCGGTATAGCGAGCACGCCCAGGACCACTATGGAGACTGCATACAAGGTTTGATCTGATCCGTACCGACTCGAAGCGCAGCGGAAGAAGAGTCGGTGGAGATCGTTGGTGCAGATCCCCGCAGCTAGGATTTTACAACCTCCCAACCGCGAGGATGTACTCCCTCGTCGGACAGCCCTTCGGGAGGCGGTCGGACAGTCCCCCGGACGATGTCGCGGACAGCCCTTCGGGAGGACCCTCGAAACTCGAACGAAGACTCGGACAGCCCTACGGGAGGACACACGAACAGCCCCTCGGGCAAAAGATCGAAACTACAACCTCTCTACGGGGTTGCACACATACGGTGTCATCTATCTGGCAGGGCTTCGCAGTCCAGAACTAGTTCCTGCCGGAACCCAGACAGCCTTTCGGCTCTACGAAAGAGTCTTTTCGTGGGAGGGAGAGAGAGAGCTTGCAAAGCAAAGCATGTGTATGAGAGCACAAGGATGAATAAATGGCATCCCACTCACCTCCTATTTATAGGAAAACCAAGGGGTAGGGTGGTTTTACAATAAAACCCAAAATGCACATGAATGAAGTCCTTCCACAAGGGCATAAAAGTGAAACCAAGGAACAAGAGGGACTCCATGAAGGAGTCCACCATGTGGCCGTACACACCCTCATGTGGGGCCCCAAAAATGACTCCAATCCATCCATGTCATCCCCAAGATCTTTTGGAGCAAAGCCCCAAAAGGTGGCTTTCCATAAAGTAGTCCAAAAAGCACATCCACTATTCACGGCGACATTTTTCAGCGTCCGCTCGAACTGAAAATATTTATGTGGGCTTAGAATAATTCTAGTACCCCACTAAAATAATTTTCAATGCGATCCGGAACAATTCCGGAATAGTGATTTTCATCTGCGAAAAGCATCTGAAGTGGTTCCGGCAGCTCCGGAACATTTCCGGTTTTCATCCCGGAAAATTCCAGAAAGTTTCCAGAACGATTCTGGCACCCTTCAAGAATTATCAGGCATGTGCCGAAACCAATTTGACTTTTTGGTATCCCCTGAAACAACTTTCCAGTTTCACCGAAACTGTTCCGGTGACCTGTCTGCGGAACTTTTCCGCTGTCCGAAACTTTTCCGGTGTCCGAAACTTTTCGGTGATTTTCTCTCAGACTCCCTGTCTAGTATTCAATAGATAGATGACCCTTAAGCGTGTGACCCTATAGGTTCGATGAAGCATAGACATGACCTGGAACCCCTTCCGATCAATGATCAACATCGGAGCCGTGGACACCCATATTGACCCCTATACCCACACGAATGAATATTCGAGTGAACCTCTAGTTGCCGTGAGCTATTCCTGTTGCTTCGCGATATGTTACAATTACCCGAGGTGAGACATGTAGGCATCCTCATGGATCAACAAATTGTCCACTATGCCAGTTACCTCGTTGCCGGTATTGTTCTCTTTTCTTGTTCCCGTGTTCCGGCATCCCCGTGATCAAATCACAAAGTGTCTGGCCAGACGATGATGGATATCGTAACACCGAGAGGGCCCAGAGATATCTCTCCATCGTCGGAGGAGCAAATCCCAATCTTGAGCTATCAAGTTACTTTACATACTTTTCCATGAACCCGTAAGCCGCCGTAATAGCCACCCATTTACGGATGACGTTTAACAAACCCCAGAGTTCATGAAGCAAGCATGAAGAAACTCGATACTCTCATGGTCTAAGGAATTATGCAAACGTTAACCATCTCTGTGTTATTAACCATTAACTTGTGACGAATGTATCTCATAGCATAACATCAATTTGGATCGATTCAACACGAGTGTTCTACCAACATCGCGTCCTCAAAATTGCCGGCATAGCCATGCCCATGATCAGGAAAACAGGACCATCATGCAACACTTGAGCCAGTCTTAGAGGCAAGACTAGGAATACAATTTACCGTTTATTATACCACACATGCACATGAGTTTCCCTCCAAGCCTCGTTTAATTTGTAGACTCGAGAATCATTGCAGTTATAGCATGGAACATAAACATTCATTACAAACTTTGGAGATACAAAATAACTGTTATTACTGCCTCTAGGGCATATCTCCTACAATTAATACCCTTGGCTTGGCCCAGTCTCTCCTTGAAAGCTTTATGGAAAGCATCAGCAATGACATCATGTTGAGAAGTCACAGATTCGTTCCCTAGGGTTAATGAGGTAATTGAGTTTCTCCTATGTCTCTTAGATGCCATACCTTGAAAGAACTTTGAGTTTTCTTCCCCTACCTTGATATATCTGATGGTGCATCCCTTCTTCCAGTAAACACACTATAAGTGCACCAAGTGTGCATGATGTAGTTTTACCAACTTCCTGAAATTGAATTCATGTATGAATAAGGGCCTACAGTCTTCCAAAATGTCCATCCAGCAGATAACCCAGTTACATTTCTCAATCGCATTTTTGATATGTGAAAGACCTTTTTGCCAAGATTTTATAGCCTTCCTCAGAGCCTTTAATTTATCTGAGATGATGGCAGTGATGTGTTGCTTGGAGGAAGGTTGTCACCAAGATTGTTGAACACATTGTAGGAAATCAGGTTGTTCAGTCCGAAAATTCTCAAACCTGAAAATGTTAGCCTTTGGAATAGAAGTGGATATGGTAACAAAAAAAGGTACATGCAGAGGTGGTTCTGGATAATGGAACAACTTGTGACATTGGATAAGAATCAATCCAATTTGTAGAGGTGAAGATCCAATCCAACTGTTCCAACCGAGGGGAATCTTGCATGTTTGACCAGGTGTATTTTCTACCTTTTATAGGCAGCTCAAGCAAGCCAAGGTGGCCTATTATTTCGTTGAATATAAACATGTCATTAACATTCCCCTGGCAAGTTTCTATTGTCCTGTCACCTGATGAAGTTGAAGTCCCCTAAAATCATCCAGTTTGTTTGGGGGTCAATATTAAGATTATAGATCCATTGTACAAATTCAACTCTCATTTCCCCTTGCCAAGGACCATATGCATTAACCAGAGTCCAGCAATCATTATGATGTACCGAGGTGAAATTAACCGCAATACCATAGGATTTAATATCCACCAAGGAACTAGTGAAACAATCAGATCTCCAAGCAATTAACAGCCCACCTGAAGCCCCACTTGAGGGAGACTCAAAAAACTGGTCAAATCTGGCTAGGCAGAAGTTTCTCATTAATCGACGATCACATACAGATAACTTTGTTTTTTGTAAGCAAACAACTGAGCATTGGATCTCATTGATATTCTCTCTAACCGCTCGCTAGCACATATCAGAGTTAAGAGCTCTCACATTCCAACACAACACCTTCCAACTTTGATTAGAATTTAAATTCATGTTGAACAAGCACAGTTCGAGCAGCAAAAGTACAAGACATAGTGATGCACATTAAAACCAGAGCACCCCACAAAAAAAGAAAGTTCACCAGGACCACAACCGAGCAACATAAAAATCATATAAAACCTAGGATAGCTAGAAGAGTTTAGGGGCTTGCCAATCCCATGAAAATCATTGAGAGAACACATCATTTATCAGAGCCTGTGGTCGATTCTTCAGTAGGTTCAGCCATAAGCTTCTCCTGAGTGAGCAACTTCGGATCAATCTCCAGTTCCTTCCCTGCACTCTTCAAAACTTCAATAGGTGTTCCGGGAGAAACCATGAGCTGCTCGCTTTGCTGGGCCGTGGTGTCCATTGGGCTGTTTTGCTGGGCCTTGGGAGAGACTGCGACAGGCTTAGCCCTTGGCCTCTTCTTCCTGGGTTGCTGGGACAGCTCTTCGAAAACCTATTTGAAACCATCCCGCCGAGCAGAGCTCGTGGTGCAGCGTCTAACTAATGTTTCCACAATCGGTGTAGCCGCCTTCTTATTCATCCGATATTTCACTCTCTCAGCCGAGAAAACAGTCGGGCTGGCCTTAGTACTGTCATCGATAGTGGGATTGTGATCAATGAATAAGGCTCGTGCCACAGGCCGCCTTGGTAGTGTGATCAGTTCACAAGACATTGGAGGAGAATCAGCAGGCCTGACCAGATTAGAAACCAACAGATCCACATCAAAAGCAGTGCTCCATGAGCTCTTGGAGTAGATCATCGGGCCCATTGGTTTGCAAAAAATAGGGCGAGCCACCTCCAAAACATCAAATTATGGCAGAAGATTGAGAAAAGTTCTTTGCCAAATCATCTCAGGGGGAAGCGTTGGGCCCTCTACCACTCGGATCATGCCAATGAACACCTGCTGGGGCTGGATGATAGGTGCCTGGTAGGGAACAATTGCAAGGTGTTCAACTGGGACTACTGCATTGTGCTGCTCAACCAGATCCACTTCATTGTGTTGTACCTCTAGTACTACCTGATCAATAGAGACCAAAGCTTCAGGTTAATCGATGACAATGGACACTTGATCTTGCAGTGGTTGTTCCTACTACGGAGGAGGTTCCTCCCAAACTACCTCACCCCATCCATCAACATCATTTTCCTGCACTGGAGGCTTAGGTTCCATGGGAGCTTCATTCCATCCGAGTTGCGGGTAGGGAGGCAGGACAAACGAAATGTTGTCAGGAACTAATTGGCTTGGTAGTGGGTGGCGATTGCCGTCCAAGGGATTGGGTCCTCATCATAAGTAATCTGATCAGCAAAATCCACCCCAAGCACATAGCAAGCCACAGTCCAAGACACCCTTGCTCCTCCCCATTCGACATAATCCCAAAAGGTCACACTGTGCGGGACCAACGGTATGTCAGGAAAAGAGGCCCTGGCCAAAGTTTGAATCAAATATGGATCTTCACTTTTGCAAGATTGAAACTTTCCAAAAGTACTAACTGTGTGTGCAATGAACTCTATGGTATGATAATCCTGCGGAATACCAATGAACATAAGCCAGCCATCTCTGAACCCACGTGCTCCCCTAAAACCCTCTCCTTCATCAAAGCGATCATTCCCAATATCAAAAGGAGCATGTTGGATCAGACCATTACGGACACTGGGTATCTAACTTGAAACAGGCCAACTCCATGGAACCAAGGTTGAGCAGAGCGCACCATAATACCTCTGTTTTGCAGGAACTCGACCACTTCCTCTCAGACTGGCCCGAAAGGCCCCTCTGGGGGAGGCATCACCTCCTCTATCATGTAATCTTCATGGCGGCACGACAGCCGTGAAGCTGGCGTGATGTAGGTGTGCGGAAGACGAAGCTAACCACCATCGATGATGTGGTGTCCAGCCGGAACGTAGCACTCAGGATCAATCTCAAAAACCGCCATGGCTAGACAGGGAAGATCTGAAGTTGGAGCAGAGGAGGAAGGTTGTGGATGCTGAGTATATTGGACGCAGTCGAGGTGACTAGGCAACGGGTCTCGTCGGCATAGTTTCCCAAGCCGGTATGCAATCCCAAGAAATCCGAGCTATGCCTTCGGTTAATTGTCCTCCATTCCAATCTGTTAGCTCGCGCGTAATCAAAACAATCTCTCCTGTAGTGACCATCCCGAGAGCAAGCCGAGCAGACCATTCGCCTTCCACAAGACGATGACAAGTGACCCTATTCATTGCAGACTGAACAAGTCATGATTTGGGCCACCTTGTCATTGAGCATGCTATCAAACTGGTTAACCGCTTCCTATGTACTAGGAATTTGTGGAGATTCCCCTGCGGGCTGGTTGTGAGGGCTCAGATTTGGCCCAGGAGGCACCTCCGGGCCAGAATTACTTCAGCGACTGATGTCTACTATGTAACTTTATTCTTGTAGACACGTGTTCGGCCTCCAAGCGCAGAGTTTTGTAGGACAGTAGCAATTTCCCCTCAAGTGGATGACCTAAGGTTTATCAATCCGTGAGAAGTGTATGATGAAGATGTTGGGGAACGTCGCATGGGAAACAAAAAAATTCATATGCACACGCAAACCTATCCATGGTGATGAGCATCTACGAGAGGGAGAGTGGATCTATGTAACCTTGTAGATTGCTAAGCGGGAAGCGTTAAGAAACGCGGTTGGTGTAGTCGAACATCTTCGCGATCCAAATCGCCGAGCGTCCCGCGATCTCATCACGATCCATCCCGTGATCCAATCACGATCCGTCCCACGAACACATCATGATCCGTCCCACGAACTCATCACGATCCGTCTCACGATCTTGATCACGATCTGTCCCGCGAACTCATCACAATCCGTTCCGTGATCACATCACGAACCGTCTCGCGATCTCGATCACGGTCCTTCCGATCTAGCGCCGAACGGACGGCACCTCCGCGCTCAGCACACGTGCAGCTTGATGACGATCTCCACCATCTTGATCCAGCAAGAGGAGGTGAAGAGGAGAGAGAGTTCACCGGCAGCATGACGGCGCTCCGATGATGGTGGTGGAGCAATTCCGGTAGGGCTTCGCCTAAGCGCTGCAGAAAACCGATCTAGAGGAGCACCGGTGAAACGGGTAACACATGGCTGTAAACTGTGTCCAAAAAGAACCCAATCCACCAGTATATAAAGTAGGGAGAGAGAGGAGGGCTGGCGCAAGGAAAAACTCCAATAGGAGTCGGCCAAACTAGAGGGGGAGGAGTCCTACTCCTCCTCCACTCCTAGTAGGAGTAGGACTCTTCCTTTTTAGCCTTTTTTCCACCTTTTCCTTTAGGACTTTTGCCTCCTGCACCATGGGCCTTGGTGTGGCTGTTTTTCCAGCCCACTAAGGGCTGGTTATTATTCTCCCACAGCCCATGGACCTATTGGGGTCGAAATACCCCTCCCGGAGGTCCCCCGGTACACTACCGGCACTCCCGGTACACTACCGATGAGCCCGAAACTTTTCCGGCGACCAAACTGGGACTTCCTATATATGAATCTTTACCTCCGGACCATTCCGGAGCTCCTCGTGACGTCCAGGATCTCATCTAGGACTCCGAACAACCTTCGGTCACCACCATACATAACTCTACACTACCGAAACGTCACCAAACCTTAAGTGTGCAGACCCTGCGGGTTCGAGAACTATGTAGACATGACCGAGACACCTCTACGGTCAATAACCAATGGCGGGACCTGGACGTCCACATTGGTTCCTACATATTCTACGAAGATCTTTATCGGTCGAACCTCTATGTCAAGGATTCAGTTAATCCCGTATAACGTTCCCTTTGTTCTTCGGTATGTTACTTGCCCGAGATTCGATCGTCGGTATCTCCATACCTAGTTCAACCTCGTTACTGGCAAGTCTCTTTAATCGTTCTGTAATACAAGATCTCGTGACTAACACTTAGCCACATTGCTTGCAAGGCTTGTTGTGATGTTGTATTACCGAGTGGGCCCTGAGATACCTCTCCGTCACACGGAGTAACAAATCCCAGTCTCGATCCATGCCAACTCAATAGACACCATCGTAGATACCTGTAGAGCACCTTTATAGTCACCCAGTTACGTTGCAACGTTTCGTACACACAAGGCACTCCTCCGATATCCATGAGTTGCATGATCTCATGGTCATAGGAACATATACTTGACATGCAGAAAACAGTAGCAATAAACTGACACGATCATATGCTATGTTTGTAGTTTGGGTCTTATCCATCACATCATTCTCCTAATGATGTGATCCCGTTATCAAATGACATCTCATGTCCATGGCTAGGAAACCTTAACCATCCTTTGATCAACGAGCTAGTCCATTAGAGGCATACTAGGGACATGGTTTTGTCTATGTATCCACACATGCATTTAAGTCTCCGATCAATACAATTATAGCATGGATAATAAACGATTATCATGAACAAGGAAATATGATAATAACTAATTTATTATTGCCTCTAGGGCATATTTCCAACAGAAGATGGTCTCTCTCAAATGACCCTGCAACCAAATACAAGAAATCTCTTGTGTCCCCAACACACCCAATACAATGGAAAATTGTATATGTGCACTAGTTCGGTGAAGAGATGGTGATAAAAGTGTAATATGGATGGTATAAATATACTTTTATAATCTAAATAAATAAAAACAGCAAGGTATCAAATAGTAAATGGGCACAAAAATGGTATTGCAATGCTTGAAAACAAGGCCTAGGGTCCATACTTTCGCTAGTGGAATCTCTCAACAATTCTAACATAGTTGGATCATATGATTATCCCTCAAAGTGCAATAAAGAATCACTCCCGAGTTCCTATTAGCGGAGAACAAAAGATAGAAATTGTTTGTAGGGTACGAAACCACCTCAAAGCTATTCTTTCCATTTGATCTATCCTAGAGTTCGTACTAGAATAACCCAAGCTATTCTTTCCGATCGATCCACTCAAGAGTTCGTACTAGAATAACACCAAAGCAAATTCATATTCAAAATACTCAATCCACATAAAGAACTATATGGGATCCCCAAAGTTTCTATCAGAGAAAAGATAATAAAAACGTGCATCAACCCCTATGCATAGATTACCCCAATATCACCGCGGGAATCCACAAGTTGAGTGCCATAACTTATATCAAGTGAACCAATAAGATAACCCAATGTCACCTCAAGTATTCATACCGCAAGACATACATCATGTGTTCCCAAATCTGAACATTCAATCCGACATAACAAAACTTCAAAGGGTAAAGATTCAATTCATCACAATAAGAGTATAGAGGGGAGAAACATCATATGATCCATCTATATTAACAAAGCCCATGATATAGATCACGAGAGAGAGAGAGAGAGATTAAACACATAGCTACTGGTACAAACCCTCAGACCCGAGGGTGGACTACTCCCTCCTCATCATGGTGGCCGCCGGGATGATGAAGATGGCCACCGGAGGTGATTCCCCCTCTGGCAGGGTGCCGGAACGGGGTCTAGATTGGTTTTTGGTGGCTATAGAGCCTTGCGGCGGCGGAACTTCTGATCTAGGGCTCCCTCGAAGGGTTTCGGAATATTTGGGAATTTATAGTGCAAAGAGGGGGTGCAGGAGGCCACCGAGGTGGGCACAACCCACCTGGGCGCGCCAGGGAGGCCCTGGCACGCCCTGATGGGTTGTGCCCCGCTCGGAGCACCCCCCCCCCCGGTACAGCACTGGCCCATTGGGTTCCTTCTAGTTCAAAAAAATATCCAAAAAATTCGTGGTGTTTGGACTCTGTTTGATATTGATTTCCTGCGATGTAAAAAACAAGCAAAAAACAGCAACTGGCACTGGGCACTAGGTCAATAGGTTAGTCCCAAAAAATGATATAAATGTGTTATAAAATGATTGTAAAACATCCAAGAATGATAAAATAATAGCATGAGTACTTCATAAATTATAGATACGTTGGAGATGTATCAGCATCCCCAAGCTTAATTCCTACTCATCCTCGAGTAGGTAAATGATATAAGAAATAATTTATGAAGTCTGAATGCTAGCAAAGTGCATAAGTTTGATCAATGATAATTTCAATCACTTTTCCTAACATCATTACAGCAATTGTTTTCTCATAAAGTTTTCTCATGTTAAAGTAGCAACCAATTCACATGTTAAGGTTCAAACAATGAATTCTCTTGAAACCCAACAACCTATGTTCTTAGTCACCAAGCAATCGCAATTCAACTTATTCAACAGAGTTCAAGTAAGAGCTCAACATACTCAACCATCATACGGTCTTCTATGATTGCTAACACTCACCGCATACACATGGGGAAAACGTTTCAACCGGACACATAGAAAGATAGGGGCTTATTGCTTTGCCTCCCAACGTATTCACCTCAAGGGTGATGTCAACAATAATAACTCATGCTACCCAGATTCAACTGGACCTATGTGCCTAGATCTTTCCTCACCACATGATGCTTGACAAAGGAGAAAAATAAAAACGAATAGAGAGAAAAACTTTGACTCTTGCATAAAAGTAATTACATAAATTAAAAGATAGGCCCTTCGTAGAGGGAAGCAAAGATTGCCATGCGCTTATTTGTTTGTATGCTCAACCCCTTAGTGCAAAAGAACATCACATTATATTTCCCCTTATGATAGCAACCTTTATTATGCAGTTTGTCGCTTTTATTACTTTTCCATCACAAGTTTGTACACCCATCAATTTTCTCTTACACTAAATGATCTAACACTTTTAGAAACAATTTTGATTGTCTTATTGCACCGATGACAACTTACTTGAAGGATCTTGCTCAATCCTTAGGTAGGTATGGTGGACTCTTGAAAATAAGATTTGGGTTTAAGTGTTTTTGGATGCACAAGTAGTATCTCTACTTGGTGCGGAATTTTTGGCTAGCAAATATGGGGGGCAAGCACCACATGTTGAAGGATCTATGACAATACAACTTCTATGTGAATATGAACAAACATAAATCAGTACATTGTCTTCCTTGTCCAACATCAACAATTTTGGCATATAATATTTTGATGGGAGCTCAAAATCACAAAAGATTTCCAGGATAGTGTATTTGCATGTGAAAGTTCTCTTCCTTATACTAATTATTCATCAATTGCTTGTATGACCAATATTGTGATTGTCAAACCTCAAAAGATTTCACTTTCTGAACCCAATGTGAAGCTACCATTAAGCATGATATGATTTCAGCTTCATGACATTAAATTTATTCAACAATTTACTCATAGGATATAAGTGAAGCACAAGAGTAAATGACATAGAAAAAAGCTTCTTTGACAGGATGTGAATGCCGCTTACTTAGCCTCCCTGGCAATTATTTGAGGACTCTATTTTATTTAAAACTTTCAGATCTAAGTATTTCATTAAAAAAACAAGTAAAAAAATAAAATGACCTTCTAAAAATAGCACAACTCATGTGAAGAAGCAAGAACTTAGGCTCAACCGATACTAACCGATAATTGTTGAAGAAGAAAGGTGGGATGCCTACCGGGGCATCCCCAAGCTTAGATGCATGAGACTTCTTGAATATTATCTTGGGATGCCTTGGGCATCCCCAAGCTTGAGCTTTTGTGTCTCCTTAATTCTTCCCATATCACGGTTTTCCTAAATCTCAAAAGCTTCATCCACACAAAACTCAAAAAGAACTCGTGAGATAGGTTAGTACACATAATAATAAATCAACTCTTTATGTACTGCCAAGACAAGTTGCATAATAATTTTCAAACATTAGGTAATATATACTATCATTTCCACAATTCATATTGAGCAATATAAGCCATAGAAACTAGAAAACAACCAAACTATGCATTGAAAACAGAATCTATCAAAAACAGAATAGTATGTAGTAATCTGTACTCCAACCATACTTCTGCTACTCTACAAATTCTGAAAAAATAGTATCACGTGAGAAATTTGCATATTAATCTTCTGCAAAAAGAATCAACTCAAAAGGATTCTTCTGTTAAAAAATAGAATTATTTTCATGAGCGCAAAAGTTTCTGTTTTTCAGCAAGATCAAATCAATTATCACCCCACATGATCCCAAAGGATTTACTTGGTACTTTATTGAAACAAAATCAATAAAACATGATTACTACAGTATCTTAATCATGTGAAGACACAAAAACAGTAGGTAAAAGTGTTGGGTTGTCTCCCAACAAGCGCTTTCTTTTATGCCTTTTAAGCTAGGCATGATGATTTCAATGATGCTCACATAAAAGAAAAGAACTGAAACATAAAGAGAGCATCATGAAGCATATGACTAGAATCTTTAAGCCTAACCCACTTCCTATGCATAGGGATTTTGTGAGCAAACAATTTATGGGATCAAGAATCAACTAGCATAGGAAGGCAAAACAAGCATAGCTTCGAGACTTTCAACACATAGACAGGAAGCTTGATATTATTGCAATACCTACAAGCATATGTTCCTCTCTCATAATAATTTTCAGTAGCATCATGAATGAATTCAACAATATAGCTATCACATAAATCATTCTTTTCATGATGCATAAGCATAGAGATTTTGTTACTCTCCACATAAGCAAATTTATTCTCATCACTAGTAGTGGGAGAAAACTCAACAAAATAACTATCATGTGTTTGAAAATTAAAATCAAGATGAAAAGTTTCATGGTTATCATTATTATTTATAGCATACATGTCATCACCATAATCATCATATATAGGAACTTTGTTGTCATGGTCAATAGCAACCTCTTCCAAAATAGTGTATTCATCATTAAATAAAGTCATGACCTCTCCAAATCCACTCACATCAATATAATAATCATAAATAGGAGGCATGCTTTCATTATAACAAATTTCCACATCAAAACTTGGGGGACAAAAAATATCATCTTCATCAAACATAGTGTCCCCAAGCTTATGGCTTTGCATATCACTAGCACCATGGATATTCAAAGAATTCCTACTAACAACATTGCAATCATGCTCATAATTCATTCCAATCATTTTATTGAATTCTTCTTCTATCAATTGAACACAATTTTCTGATCCATTATTTTCAAGAAAGATATTATAAAGATGATCAATAATATGATGCAACCTCGATTCCATTTTTTATGTAGTTTTCTTTTATAAACCAAACTAGCAAGAAACTAAAAAGATTTGATTGCAAGATCAAAAGATATACCTTCATGCACTCACCTCCCCGGCAATGGCGCCAGAAAAGAGCTTGATGTCTACTATGCAACTTTATTCTTGTAGACACGTGTTGGGCCTCCAAGCGCAGAGTTTTGTAGGACAGTAGCAATTTTCCCTCAAGTGGATGACCTAAGGTTTATCAATCTGTGAGAGGTGTAGGATGAAGATGGTCTCTCTCAAACGACCCTGCGACCAAATAAAAGAAATCCCTTGTGTCCCCAACACACCCAATACAATGTCAAATTGTATAGGTGCACTATTTCGGTGAAGAGATGGTGATAAAAGTGTAATATGGATGGTAGAAATATATTTTCATAATTTGAATAAATAAAAACAGCAAGGTAGCAAATAGTAAATGGGCACAAAAATGGTATTGCAATGCTTGAAAACAAGGCCTAAGGTTCGTACTTTCGCTAGTGCAATATCTCAACAATGCTAACATAGTTGGATCATGTGATTATCCCTCAAAGTGCAATAAAGAATCACTCCCGAGTTCAGATTAGCGGAGAACAAAAGATAGAAATTGTTTTTAGGGTACGAAACCACCTCAAAGCTATTCCTTCTATTCGGTCTATCCTAGAGTTCATACTTGAATAACGCAAGCTATTCTTTCCGATCGATCTACTCAAGAGTTCATACTAGAATAACACCAAAGCAAATTCATATTCATAATACTCAATCCACACAAAGACCTACAAGGGATCCCCAAAGTTTCTATCGAAGAAATGATAATAAAAATGTGCATCAACCCCTATGCATAGATTACCCCAATATCACCGCGGGAATCCACAATTTTAGTGCCATAATGTATATCAAGTGAACCAATAATATACCCCAATGTCACCTCAAGTATTCATACCACAAGATATACATCATGTGTTCCCAAATCTGAACATTCAATCCGACATAACAAAACTTCAATGGGTAAAGATTCAATTCATCACAATAAGAGTATAGAGGGGAGAAACATCATATGATCCATCTATATTAACAAAGCCCATGATATAGATCACGAGAGAGAGAGAGATTAAACACATAGCTACTGGTACAAACACTCAGCCCCGAGGGTGGACTACTCCCTCCTCATTGTGGTGGCCGCCGGGATGATGAAGATGGCCATCGGATGTGATTCCCCCCTCCGGCAGGGTGCCAGAACAGGGTCTACATTGGTTTTCGGTGGCTACAGAGCCTTGCGGCGATGGAACTTCTGATCTAGGGCTCCCTCGAAGGGTTTCAGAATATTTGGGAATTTATAGTGCAAAGAGGGGGTGCGAGAGACCACCGAGGTAGGCATAACCCACCTGGGCGCGCCAGGGGCCGCTGGCGCACCCTGGTGGGTTGTGCCCACCTCGGGGCACCCCCAAGGTGCAGCTCTGGCCCATTGGGTTCCTTCTGGTCCAAAACAAATCTCCAAAAAGTTTCGTGGTGTAAAAAACAAGCAAAAAACAGCAACTGGCACTGGGCAGTAGGTCAATAGGTTAGTCCCAAAAAATGATATGAAGTTGCTATAAAATAATTGTAAAACATCCAAGAATGATAAAATAACAGCATGAATACTTCATAAATTATAGATATGTTGGAGATGTATCAGCGAGCACTTGGGCCATGATCCTGAGTGCTAGGTTGAATAATTGGGATATTTGATTCTCCGGCTTGAATCACGGAAGAGGCCGCGTGCCCCGCCGATGAAGGGGTAGCCACCAAGTGATCACAGGGCATCTCCAAAGATCTTGGAAGAACAGTCAAGTTGGTCGGTCATTCGTTTTCCATAGGGAAAACAGAACCAAAGGTGATGTGAGGCCTCGCCATAGTCCATTGTAAATCCATCTGATGGGGTCGTTTGGATTATGACATGCTCATGCTCTGACAATTCATGTCCCTCTTCAATCAATGTGTCTATACACTCCTAGGTTGCTGGGTATCTATAGCCCTTGCAGGCCGAATAATTCATAAGAGTGGCAAAGGATAATTTCTTTTTAGCAAAGCTGGGAAGCTTGATAGAGGATCTAGCAGTGGTTCATGCATGTTTCATATCCCCATGGAGGAGCGATGTTTTGAAGGACTAACCAAAACCCACTCTGCATCACATTCTTTTCTCCACATCTTAAGTTCCCTAATCCAATTGGGCCCCCCATTACCCTAGAGATTGAAATAGCACTTAAACAAATCACAAGCAAAAGAACGAAGTTTGACTATGTGAAAACCAACTTGCTGACAAGAAACTTGAAAGTAATAAACCTTATCTTTGATATGAGAAACCCTTAGATCAATTGTCGAACCACCTGTCGGTGTCAAAACCGGCGGATCTCAGGTAGGGGGTCCCGAACGGTGAGACTAGGATCGACAGTAACAGGAAACTATGGGGACACGAGTTTACCCAGGTTCGGGCCCTCCAATGGAGTTAATACCCTATTTCATGCTTCATTGTATTGATGGTGTAAGGGGTTACAGAGTTGATCTACCTCGACATCGTATGTCTAACCCTAGATGAGTTGTCCTCTCTGTACCCTAAAACCCTCCAGCTTATATAGATGCCGAGGATGCCTAGGGTTTACACATGATCGGTTACATGCCGAAGAGATAAACTTGCCTAACTATTACATCAGACGTGGAGTGATAACCCACAAGTATAGGGGATCACAATAGTTTTCGAGGGTAGATTATTCAACCCAAATTTATTGATTCGACACAAGGGGAGCCAAATAATATTCTCGAGTATTAGCAGCTAATTTGTCAATTCAACCACACCTGAAAGACTTAATATCTGCAGCAAAGTGTTGAGTAGCAAAGTAATATGGTAGTAATAGTAACGGTGGCAAAGGGATAGTAGCAGTTTGTAGTGTTTGTAACAGTAGCAGCGGAAAAGTAACTGAGCGAAGATCAATACATGAAAAGCTCGTAGGCAATGGATCAGTGATGGATAATTATGTCGGATGGCATTTATCATGCAACAGTTATAACATAGGGTGACATAGAACTAGCTCCAATTCATTAATGTAATGTAGGCATGTATTCCGTATATAGTCATACGTGCTTATGGAAAAGAACTTGCATGACATCTTTTGTCCTACCCTCCCATGGCAGCAGGGTCCTATTGGAAACTAAGGGATATTAAGGCCTCCTTTTGCTCAGATTAGGCGCGCAAAGGTGGCTATGCTCAAGTTTACCGTTAATACATCTACCTATGAAGAGAACAAAATAATGTATAACCGGAAAGTGAATGCTCCCCAAAGTAGCTTGTGTAATGATTCTAGTTTCTCCCACTGTGATGCTAGCAAGGAAATCATTATATTCATTTTTATTAGGATCGCTACAACTACCCCACTATGGAATTTTGCATGCATCATTAAAATCTTCTAGGTCCATGGTATAGGTCTTATCATAAAGATCAAATAGAACAGAATGAGAATTACACTTAGATGAAAATTCAAACCTCCACACGAAAGAGTCTGTGAGTTGATAATATTGCCTGCATCGATCTAAAATGAAATCCTCAAGGCCGGCATTCCTTATGTATGCATAAAACTCTTCCTTAAATCTGGCGTTTTCCATGAGTTGATCCGACGGCCATTCACAAGGCAGTACTCAAGCTTCCCTGGGTAGTTCAAAATCGGGCTCACGTAGAGCGAGTCTCGAGGCTTTCTTGCTCGAGGAACCACCTTGGTACATTCTCCTCAACATCTTTTCTTTCTCTGAAAAATTTCTAACAAATTTAGTGAGTGAAAATAAAGGTTCACAAACTCATAGCAACTACTCCCATAAGTGCCTAGAGACCATATCATGCATCATAACTACTTGGGACCATAAAAATTTGACATGCAAGCTCAAGAACGGGGTCACCATAGCAGCAATAATTTGCAATATATAAGGCACTAGAACAAAAACTAATTGGACCATTGGAGGAGTCACATAGCGGTGAGCAATCCCCTAAAACAGTTTTGCAAATGGAGCTTTGAGCAAGGAGATCGAAAATGGCAGCAAGATGAGCTAGAACACGGGTTTGAGAAATGGTGGGATTTTTTCTGGAGGAAGATGAAGTGGATGGGTGTTGGAATAAGTGGAGGGGGAACGTGGGACCCACAAGCTTGCTAGGCGCGGCTAGGGGGGTGGTCGCACCCTGCAGGCTTGTGGCCCACTGGTGCAGCCCCCTAATACATTCTCAATGCCAAAAATTCTTAAATATTCCAGAAAAGATCATACTAAATTTTCAGGGGATTCTGGGAACTTTTATTTTCAGGTCATTTTTCTATTGCACGGAAAACTCGGAAAACAGAAAAAAAAATAGTAGCATTTTTACTTAGTTTCATCTAGGTAACAAAAAGTAAAAGTTAGGTGCAGGAAGTTGTGCTTTCTAAATTCATCCATCTCATGCTCCTCAAAAGGAATCCATCAATAAGGTTGATCAAGTCTTATTAACGAACTTCTTTCGAATGACATGAAACCGAAGAATTTTCGAATAACACTAAGTTACCTCAATGGGGATACGCATTTTGCCAACAATAAGTATATCATATTTCTTCTGGACAGTAGGAAGAGGGAACTCAAAGTCTCCAATAATATTTATTGTGATTTTTTCAATAGAGTTGGTACTATGAACTTGAGGTTGTTTCTTCGAAAAGTGTAGCATATGCTCATTACCATTAATATGAAAAGTGACATTGCCCTTGTTGCAATCAATAAGAGCCCTTTTAGTATTCAAAA
Source organism: Hordeum marinum (assembly GCA_022496015.1). Lineage (NCBI taxonomy): Eukaryota > Viridiplantae > Streptophyta > Magnoliopsida > Poales > Poaceae > Hordeum > Hordeum marinum. The sequence goes on from CM039673.1 coordinate 19,233,689, forward strand.
AGTGTCTACCAAGGATGATCGACATACTGTCGTCCTCGGGAATATCAAGAATAACAAAGTTCGTCAAGATAGTAGCATTTGCAACTACGACAGGTACATCCTCACAAATGCCAATAGGTAGAGCAGTTGATTTATCAGCCATTTGCAAAGAGATTTTAGTAGGTGTCAACTTATTCAAATCAAGTGTACGGTATAAAGAGAAAGGCATAACACTAACACCAGCTCCAAGATCACATAAAGCAATTTTAACATAATTTCCTTCAATAGAGCATGGTATAGTAGGTACTCCAGGATCTCCTAGTTTCTTAGGCACTATTAGAAAACAGGGCATTGGTTCGGGCCTCCTAATCCCATTAATCCCGGTTCGCTCACGAACCAGGACCAAAGGTGGCAGTCGTCCCGGTTCGTGAGCCCAGAGGGGCGGCCGGGCCACGTGGGTCATTGGTCTCGGTTCATTTGGCCCCTTTGGTCCTGGTTCCAGGTACGAACCGGGACCAATGCGCCTTGCTCCTGGCCCATGACCATTGGTACCATTTCATGGACGGAACCGAGACCAAAGGGAGACCTATTGTCCCGGTTCTAGCCACGAACCGGGACCAATGAGTTGCCTATATAAACCCTCGCCCGCCGCTGGCAGAGCCGCGGAGTGCTCTGTTTTTTCAGGACAACAATGTTAGAGCTTTGTGGTGCTCTAGCTCACCTCCTATGCACATGAGGTGTTCGATGAAATGCCCGAGCCACACTTAAGCTTTCTCCTCTCGAAGCTCCTTGTCCAAACTCCATTTTCATCAAGATTTGTCTAGGTTTGGCGATCCGTCCTGTCCCATCCCCGTCCTGAAATCGCCGTCGATCGCTCGATCATGGTGAGCCTCTTGATCTTATCTTCTTTCTAAAACAAAATATACTTACTCGTATGATTTTCTTCCTTTTATTATTGTTTGTTGTTATATAGTGTCATGGTTTGGTTTTAATGTGATGATGAACTTCTATTAATTTGGTCACTTCTGTATTCCTGATGTTATGTAATGGTTTTTGACATACTTAATTATATAAAATGCACGTAGATGAACCGGCAATGGATGTACGATAACAGACGCACTGATGAGTTCATTAAGGGGGTGCATCATTTTCTCGAAGTGGCCAAGGAAAACAAGTAGAATGGTTTTATGTGTTGTCCATGACCTACATGTCGGAATTTGAATTCTTACTCTGACCAGAAAATCCTTCACAGCCACCTGTTTGTGAAGGGTTTCATGCCACACTATAATGTTTGGACCAAGCACAGAGAAATAGGGGTTATGATGGAAGACAACAAAGAAGAAGAGGATGATGACAACTATGTGCCCCTTGAATACGGTGATGCTACAACCGGGGAAGCTGAAGATCAAGAGGAACAAGACGATGTGCCCGATGATGATCTTCGTTGGGTCATTGTTGATGCAAAGAGACAGTGCGAAAGTGAAAAGGAGAAGCTGAAGTTCGATCGCATGTTAGAGGATCACAAAAAAGGGTTGTACCCCAATTGCGAAGATGGGAACACAAAGCTCGGTACCACACTGGAATTCCTGCAGTGGAAGGCAGAGAATGGTGTACCTGACAAAGGATTTGAGAAGCTACTAAAAATATTGAAGAATAAGCTTCCAAAGGATAACAAATTGCCCGACAGTATGTACGCAGCAAAGAAGGTTGTATGCCCTCCAGGATTGGAGGTGTAGAAGATACATGCATTCCCTAATGACTGCATCCTGTCCCGCGGTGAGTACGAGGAACTAAACACATGCCCGGTATGCGGTGCATAGCGCTATAAGATCAGACGCGATGACCCTGGTGATGTTGAGGACGAGCGCCCTAGGAAGAGGGTTGCTGCCAAGGTGATGTGGTATGATCCTATAATACCACGGTTGAAATGTCTGTTCAGAAACAAAGAGCATGCCAAGAATATGCGATGGCACACAGAGGACCATAAGAAAGACGGGAAGTTGAGAGCACCCGCTGACGGGTCACAGTGGAGAAAAATCGAGAGAAAGTACTGGAAGGAGTTTGTAGGTGACGCAAGGAACGTATGGTTTGATTTAAGCGCGGATGGCATTAATCCTTTTGGGGAACAGAGCAGCAACCACAGCACCTGGCCCATGACTCTATGTATCTATAACATTCCTCCTTGGTTGTGCATGAAGCAGAAGTTCATTATGATGCCAGTTCTCATCCAAGGCCCTAAGCAACCAAGCAACGACATTGATGTGTACCTAAGGCCATTAATAAGTTGAAGAACTTTTACAACTGTGGAATGGAAACGATGTACGCGTGTGGGATGAGCACAAACAGGAGGATTTTGACCTGCATGCTTTGCTATTTGTAACCATCAATGATTGGCCTGCTCTTAGTAACCTTTCAAGACAGACAAACAAGGGATACCACGCATGCACGCACTGTTTAGATGACACCGAAAGTATATACCTGGACAATTGCAGGAAGAATGTGTACCTCGGGCATCGTTGATTTCTTCCGACCAACCATCAATGTAGAAAGAAAGGCAAGCAGTTCAAAGGCGAGGTAGATCACCGGAAGAAGCCCGCCATCCGTACCGGTGATCACATACTTGCTATGGTCAATGATTTACAACTAATCTTTGGAAAGGGTCTTGCTAGACTATCTGTTCTGAATGACGCTGAGGGACGCGCACCCATGTGGAAGAAGAAATCTATATTTTGGGACCTACCCTACTGGAAAGACCTAGAGGTCCGCTCTGCAATCGACATGATGCACGTGACAAAGAATCTTTGCGTGAACCTGCTAGGATTCTTGGGCGTGTATGGGAAGACAAAAGATACACCGGAGCCACGAGAGGACCAGCAACGTGTTCACGAAAAAGACGACATGCCTGCAAAGTAGTATGAAGGTCCTGCCAACTACGCTCTTACCAAAGAAGAGAAGGAAATCTTCTTTGAATGCCTTCTCAGTATGAAGGCCTCGTCTGGCTTCTCATCGAATATAAAGGGAATAATAAATATGGCAGAGAAAAAAGTTCTAGAACCTAAAGTCTCATGACTGCCACGTGATTATGACGCAACTGTTTCCGGTTGCATTGAGGGGGCTTCTATCGGAAAACGTTCGCTAAGCCATTGTGAAGATATATGCATTCCTCAATGCAATCTCTCAGAAGGTGATCGATCCAGAAATCCTGCCAAGGTTAAGGAGTGATTTGGTGCAATGTCTTGTTAGTTTTGAGCTGGTGTTCCCACCATCCTTCTTCAATATCATGATGCACGTCCTAGTTCATCTATTCGACGAGATTGTCGTTCTGGACCCTGTATTTCTACACAATATGTTCCCCTTTGAGAGGTTCATGGGAGTCCTAAAGAAATATGTCTGTAACCATGCTAGGCCAGAAGCAAGCATCTCCATGGGCCATCAAACAAAGGATGGCATTGGGTTTTGTGTTGACTTCATTCCTAACCTTAAGAAGATTGGTCTCCCTCAATCGCGGTATGAGGGGAGACTGACTTGAAAAGGCACGCTAGGAGCAAAGTCAATAATATGTGCGGACAGGCATTCTTGGTCTCAGGCACACTACACAGTTCTATAGAATTCTAACTTGGTGACCCCGTATGTCGATGAACACAAGAACATTCTGTCCTCCAAACACTGAGAGCAGTGTGACGACTGGATTACATGTGAACACATCAAGACTTTTGGCAGTTGGTTGCAAACACGTCTCAGGTGTGACAACGCTGTTTCTGATGAGATGTACTCGTTGGCCAGGAGAGCATCTTTGACTGTATTGACTTACAAAGGGTACGAAATAAATGGGAATACATTTTACACGATCGCCCAAGATCAAAGGAGCACCAACCAAAACAGCGGTGTCCACTTTGATGCAGCGGCGACCAATGGGAAGGTCGACACATATTATGGTTACATAGAGGAGATATGGGAACTTGACTATGGACATGATTTGAAGGTCCCTTTGCTTCGATGCAAATGGGTCAATCTTACAAGAGGCGGGGTACAGGTAGACCCTCATTACGGAATGACAACACTGGATCTCAACAATCTTGGGTACACAGACAAACCATTCATCCTAGCCAATGATGTGGCGCAGGTTTTCTATGTTAAGGACATGTCTATCAAACCGAGAAAAAGAAAAGATAAGGAAGCGAATACATCATACGATGAGCCAAAGTGTCACATAGTTCTTTCAGGCAAAAGAGACATCATGGGATTGGAGGGAAAGGCATACATGTCTGAAGATTATGAAAAGTTTTAGGAAATTCCTCCCTTCAAAGTCAAGGCTGGCCCAAGCACCCTATTAAACAATGAAGATTATCCATGGTTATGGCGCAATAAGCAAAGGACACAAGCAAAGAAAAAGTGAAGAATTTCTCTCCACAACTATTATGATGATGCCTTTGATCTAGAATATCACTACAATTACATGTGAAGAAATGAAATGCCTTTTGTAACAGATGAGTTTTTGTCCGAAACCCTGATACTTCGAAAGAGACTGTCTGTTTTGTACACGAAGTGCATCCAGCTTTTGTCGTAACCCTCTCAACTTTTTAGCTAATGCTATGTGGGTGAAATGATGATAACATGCCAACTTTCAACCATTTTAGAGTTCATTTGTAGTGCTTTTCAATTTTAGTGTCATTTAGCTAAAAAACAATAACTACATGAAAAATAACAAATGAAGTCAGAAAGGGTTGAAAATTGATGATGTGGCTTTGAATGGTGCATTTTGAACACCAAAAAGTCTAGATTTCAAATAAGTTCAAGAAAATGAACTACGTTTGTAACACATGAGTTTTCGTCCGAAACCCTGATACTTCGAAAGAGACTATCCGTTTTGTACACAAAGTGCATCCAGCTTTTGCCGTAACCCTCTCAACTTCTTAGCATATGCAATGTGGGTGAAATTATGATAACATGCCAACTCTCAACCTTTTCAGAGTTCATTTGCAGTGCTTTTCAATTTCAGTGTCATTTAGCTCAAAAAAATCAATAACTGCATGAAAAATAACAAACGAAGTCATAAAGGGTTGAAACTTGATGATGTGGCTTTGAATGGTGCATTTTGAACACAAAAAAAGTCTAGAGTTCAAATAAGTTCAAGAAAATGAAATCCGTTTGTAACAGATGAGTTTTCGTCCGAAACCCTCATACTTCGAAAGAGATTGTCCGTTTTGTACACGAAGTGCGTCTAGATTTTGTCGTAACCCTCTCAACTTTTTAGCACATGCTATGTGGGTGAAATGATGATAACATGCCAACTTTCAACCTTTTCAGAGTTCATTTGTAGTGCTTTTCAATTTCAGTGTCATTTAGCTCAAAAAAATCAATAACTACATGAAAAATAACAAATGAAGTCAGAAAGGGTTGAAAATTGGTGATGTGGCTTTGAATGGTGCATTTTGAACACACAAAAGTCTGGAGTTCAAATAAGTTCAAGAAAATGAAATCCGTTTGTAATAGATGAGTTTTCGTCCGAAACCCTGATACTTTGAAAGAGATTGTCCATTTTGTACACAAAGTGCATCCAGCTTTTGTCGTAACCCTCTCAACTTTTTATCACATGCTATGTGGGTGAAACGATGATACCATGCCAACTTACAACCTTTTTAGAGTTCATTTGTAGTGCTTTTCACTTTCAGGTTCATTTAGCTCAAAGAATGAACTAATAGCAAAAACAATCAAATAAAAAACTTTTATGAAACCCTAATAGCAAAAACAATGAACTAAAAATAATCAATTTAAATATTATTTTATGAACTATAATATTCTTCAGTAGCAAAAAGAATTTTTATAAAGAAATTTTTTGTTAGAAACTTTAATAACAAACTAAAATAACAAAATCTGTTTTCGATTTAAACAACCATATAAAATAACCTAAAAATAACCAAATTGAATATAATGTTAAAACAAAGTAATATTAAATAGCAGGAAAAAAGAATCACTCAAAAATCTATTTTTATAGTAAAGTTATTCACAAACTAGTGATTCACACAAATTTCAAAGATTTCAAATTTGAAAACTAATGGCACTAACAGAAAGTTTATAATTTTTGTGACCTAAAAACAAAAAAATAACACTGAAAAACTATAAGTAGAAGCAAAATAAAATAAATAAAGCAAAAAAACAAAACAAAAAACGGAAAAAAATAAAAAAAATGCTGCCTACTGGGCCACCACGGCCTCAATACGACTAGAAACCCAACAGCTAGTTGGGCCAGGATTCGGGCCCGCAGAAGGAAAAGTAGGCCCACAAGCAGTGGAGCATGCAGTTAGGCCCGTAAGCCTGCAGTTGAGAGGAGCTCGAGAGCGTCGGCGCAGCGGTGCTTATAAACCACTTTCGAGCCCTCTCAGCTAGCGAGGTGGGACTAAAAATTTGTCCCCAGGCAGCACCAACCTTTACTCCCGGTTGGTGGAACCAACTGGGACTAATACCAACCTTTGTTCCCGGTTGGTGGCACCAACCGGGACCAAAGGTCCCGGTTTCTCGCTGGCTGACGAAAAGGGGCCATTTGTCCCGGTTGGTGGCACCAACCGGGACCAAAGGTCCCTGTTTCCCGCCCTTTGGGCTGTTGAAAATAGGGCTTTGGTCCCGGTTGGTGGCACCAACATGGACCAAAGGTTGGAATTGGTCCCGATTCGTGCCACCAATCGGGACCAATGCTCCCTGTATAAAACCCCACACTTACCAGTTTTCGACCCATTCTCTCCCCCAAAGGCCAGATCCCCACCCACGCCGTTAGGCTGCCCAAATCGCGTGTGTCCTCTGTCATCGTCGTCACCGCCGCCGCAGGCCGCAGTCCCCCGTCGCCCCCGTCGCCGCCCCTTCCCGTCGCCCCCGTCGCCACCCTTCCCCCGTCGCCTCCCCTGCCGCCCCCGTCGCCGTTGCCTCTCCATCCCCGCCCCGTCGCCGTTGCCTCTCCGTCGCCGCCCCGTCGCCGTCGCCTCTCCGTCGCCGCCCCGCCCCCGTTGCCGCCTCGTCGCCTCCACGTCGCCGCTGCCGCCCTTGCTCTGGATTTATGTTTTATTTAATGAATGTTTATATATGTTTATGTTTATGTTTATGTGATGAATGTTTATGTTTATGTTTATGTTTATGTTATGTTTATGTTCATGTGATGAATGTTTATGTTTTAGTTGTTTTATGATTTATTTAATTATTAGGAGTCTTAGGAAAAATTAGTATGTGTATGTTAGATTAGAGAAAAATTGGGTTTTATGAAAAATTAGTGATTAAACGATAAGAAAACGTTCTCATAGGAATTTTTCTCAACGTCGACGATGCTCGGGCCGCATCCTCATCATCGAGTAGTCTGCGAGATCCTGCTTGATAGGCGCCATGTCCGGGACTGGGCTCCGTCGGGCTGGCACTGGGAGGTGCTACCTTCCCGGGCTCGGAGGTTGGTGAGGAATCCAGGTCTCGTCGTCGACCCGGACCTTCTATGGTGGCGGTCACGTGGGCCACTTTCGGTGCGGAGGGCACGGGCCCCCACGGAGGTGGTACGTCGCCGTTTCAGGGAGGAGGACAAGCACGTCCGTCGCTACATGGAAGCATTGGACGCCCGGTTCGACAATACCTGGCAGATCCTTCAGGGATCTCACCCGAGTTATGATCCCGTGATGGTTCCTTATCTTTGGTTGTCCGCCGCCGGCGACTCAAAGACCGCTAGTGAACCAAGTTCACCGTCCTCCACTTTGGATTCTGGGATATTTGATCTGTATTAGTGATCTTATACGATAATATTCGAGATGTATTAGTTAATATTTGATGATGCATTAACTGGATTATTCGGGATGATGTCTTACTGATATAATATTCGAGTTCATTATAAATATTAATGTATTTGTGATATTTTATCGATATAATGTGTGTGTGACTTTCGGTCTGTCGTTTCTCCTTGTGTGACTTTCATGTGTGTTCTTGATGGAGGAATCCCGACTATTGTCGTGGGGGGCGCCTCCGCTTTTTTCTCTTCTTTGCGATATACTCGTCGATATATTGCGCAAGAAGAGAAGAGGGGGCATCCATCACCGGCGGTCGAACTACTACTGTGAGAGTGCCCACCAACATATATACACCACCATATCAGTGTGAGAGAGAGTGCACCAACACACCATGAGATATGAGAGTTATTTAAGGAAAGCCTCGACGGACCGAAAGTCACACACGCATTAGGATCCAAAGCGTGCCGTAATTCTTGAACTGGATTATTCGGGATGATGGATTAGTGATATTATATTCGATTTCATTATAAATGTATTTGTGATTTGCAAGTCATTCCGGTAAAACATAGGGAATATTTTCCATGTCATTGCTTGATATATATATATATATATATATATATGACAGAGGAAGAATCCTGACTGTTCTCGTGGGGGTCGCTTCTCCTTCTTTTCCTTGTGCTAGATATTTGTAATGCACTAGGGAAAGGAGGAGTAGCGACCATCACCGATGGTCGAAATATGAGAGGGGAAGAATCTCGACTGTTGTCGTGGGGGTCGCTTCTCCTTCATTCCTGTGTGCTAGACATTTTGGTGTAATGCACTCTAGGACGAATGGAGGAGCCACCATCACCGACGGTCGCAATATCAGAGGGAGTGCCCACCATATACGTGAGATGAGAGTTTAGTGATCTATGTCAACTCGACAGACCTAAAGTCAACCCGTTGCGTATTGAGTAATAGTGATATATGTGTTGATCAGTTTTCTCTCCTTCGATCGATTTTAAATGTTTCAACTATGAACATAGGAAATGTCTAACGACAAAAGGGAATTCGCTATGTGCGAATACTACAAAGACGAGCGCGGCATGTGTGACAAGCCTTTCCTAGTTGATGGTAGGCGCTTTGGCATCATGCTGGATGAGACCTTTGAAGTGGATACAGTAAGTCACAATGACAAGTCTTTTTTCGTAATTAAGCATGACTTCTGCTTCTTTTGCTTCAACTTATAATTTTAATTTTTTACTATTCTACTAGCATATCCCCTGCCATGCAAGAATTGTTGTCTTGGATAAGATTGGTTTCAATACTAAAAAAACTATGGAGGTAAAGATAGTTCACTTGAGGACCGAGCTTGGTTTTACTTTTGTGGTAAAATTGTACAATGCAGACACCTACTACTATTTTGAATGAAAAAGTTGGAGAGCACTATGCAAGGCTTATGCATTTGAGCCTAGTATGGTAATATCGACATCTGAGTGATGTGCAGATGCCTCCAGTTCTACCATTATGTGAGTTTCTCGACCATATTTATTATGTAATTTATATTGTTTATTTAAAAATAGTTGACAACTTATTGGCATTGACAACTTATTTTCATTCTTCAAAAAATGTACGGAATATGGTAGACAGAATCTACTACTACAGTGATGAAGCAGAATTAACTTATAAGGAGAAAGATCATTTTACCGCATTTCTTAGTCATCTTGAGAATTACAATAGCTATTATCAAACTCCTCCACATTATGGTCAATACATGCCACTAGTGCACGTGGTGAACTATGGTAACATCCATGGAGATTGCATGGTAAGAATTTTCTACTATTACGACATCCATGCATCTTTTGCATAAATTCTTCTAAAACTAAACTACATTGCTAACTACAAAGTTATTACTATGTTTTTCAACAGAAAATTCCGAAGGATTGTGTGCCTCATCTGATGTTTCCGAGTGGTCGCGTTGTTGTTATGAGCTTAGGGCCACCACGGCCAGGTCAACCTACGCATCACTCTTGTCCGTACCGGATTTCTAAAACCGATGAAGACATGACAATCAAAGATTGGAAAAAATGTATGGTCAATCGTAGAGAGCTACTTGGAAGCAACATTATGTGTAGGCCAAGAATTGGAGACAGGATGATCTCCATTCTCCATAATGGAGAGTCAGGGCCTATCTTGTTTTATGATATTGTACCTAAGAGAGGGTAGAGTACATCCTATCAGAGAGGACTAGGTCCTAGGTACAATGTGTTATTATGTGCTACAATGTGTTAGAGTTGATGATGATGAGGAGGAGGAGTTGTGATTATGACTAGTGACCAACTTGTTATATGATGTCTCATTGACGAAAATGATGATTAAATAGTGTTATATGTTCTCTCTATACGTATAGTACGTAGCGTCGCGACCAAGCATGAAGATAAGAGAGGTCACTTCTCTCTATTAGCTAGCTAACAAAATATATGAAACCCCTAAATTAACCCTCCAAAACCCTCAAAAAAACCTCTTTCAAAAAACAGCTCCTGAGCTGCTGACGCGTGGACGATCTTTGGTCCCGGTTGGTGTTACCAACCGGGACCAAAGGCCCTCCTGCTTGGGCTCGGCGGAGCGGCCACGTGTAGCCCCATCTGTCCCGGTTCATAAGCGAACCGGGACTAAAGGTCATGGGCTTTAGTCCCAACCCTTTAGTCCCGGGTCCGGAACCGGGACAGATGGGCCTCTGGAACCGGGACAAATGGGCCTTTTTCCACTAGTGAGGTATTCCACCTTTAAAAGTATAATTAGCAAGCATGGTGGAAATCTTAGCATCCGGTATCTTTCTTTTATTTGTCACAATATCCTTCATATACTTAGCATTAGGAGACATTTTCAAAATATCAGTCAAGCGCATACGTAAAAAGAAAGGTCTAAGCATTTCAGCAAAGCGCTCAAAGTCCTCATCATCCTTTTTATTGGATGGTTTAGGAGGAAAGGGCATGGGTTTTTGAACCCATGGTTCTCTTTCTCTGCCATGTTTCCTAGCAATAAAGTCTCTTTTATCATATCTCTAATTCTTAGGTTGTGGGTTATCAAGATCATCAGCAGGTTCAATCTCCACATCATTATCATTATTAGGTTGAGCATCAACATGAACTTCATTATTAATGTTATCACTAGGCTCATGTTCATCATCAGATTGTGTCAAGGCATCAGAAATAGAGATATCATTTGGATTCTCAGATGTATCTATAACAGGTTCACTAGCAGCATGCAAAGTACTATCATCATTATTTTCCTACTCTTATTAGAAGGAATAGGTGTATCAGTATTAACTCTCTGGGAATCTTGTTCAATTCTCCTAGGATGGCCCTCATGATACAAAGGTTCCTGAGTCATTCTACCACCTCTAGTCACTACTTTAACAGAATGATCATTGTCTTTACTATTCATCTCATTAAGCATATCATTTTGAGCCTTAAGCACTTGCTCTACTTGAGTGGTTACCATGGAAGCATGTTTACTAATAATCTTAAGATCATTGACAGTTGTTCTCAAATAATCACCCAAGTGATCAAGCATATAAGCATTATGTTTCAATTGTCTACTAACATAGGCATTGAAATTTTCTTGCTTCATAATAAAATTATCAAATTCATCCAATCATTAGCTAGCAGGCTTATTATAAGGGATATCTCTTTCATCAAATCTTCTGAGAGAATTTACCTCTACTACATATGTCGGGTTATCAAGACCATGTATTTCTTTAATAGGTGGTAGATTCTTAACATCTTCACCCTTAATACCTTTTTCTTTCATAGATTTCTTTGCCTCTTGCATATCTTCAGCACTTAGGAATAGAATAACTCTTTTCTTTGGAGTTGGCTTTGGAGGTGGTTCCGAAATAGTCCAATCATTATCATTGCTCAATATATTATTCAATAGTAATTCAGCTTGTTCAACAGTTCATTCCCTGAAAACACAACCAGCACAACTATCTAGGCAGTCCCTAGAAGCATTGGTTAGTCCATTATAAAAGATATCAAGTATTTCATTTTTCTTGAGAGGGTGATCAGGAAAAGCAGTAAGTAATTGGAGAAGCCTCCCCCAAGCTTGTGGGAGACTCTCTTCTTCAATTTGCACAAAGTTAAATATTTCCTGCAAGGCAGCTTGTTTCTTATGGGCAGGAAAATATTTTTCAGAGAAATAATAAACCATGTCCTGGGGACTACGCACACAACCAGTAGCAAGAGAATTAAACCATTTGTTAGCATCACCCTTTAATGAGAAAGGAAACAACTTAAGAATATAGTAACAGCAATTTTTTCCTCATGAGTAAATAGGGTGGCTATATCATTCAATTTGGTAAGATGTGCCGAAATAGTTTCAGATTGGTAACCATGGAAAGGATCAGATTCAACCAAAGTAATTAACTTAGGATCGACAGAGAACTCATAATCCTTATCAGTAACAAAGATGGGCGAAGTAGCAAGCTTAGGACCATGTTGCGTTCTAGCATTCAGAGATTTTTCCTTCCACTTGCGAAGCACTTTCTTAAGATCATCTCTATCCTTACAAGCAAGAAAGTCCCTAGCTACCTCTCCTTCCCTAACATATCCTTCAGGTATAGCAGGCAATTCATATCTAGGAGAGCTAGGTCTAGCAGGTGAATCATAGTGTCCAGTTTCAATAATTTCGTCAGATTCGGAAATATTATCAGTTTCAGCATTAGCTCTAGCAATTTGTTCATCAAGAAATTCACCCAGTGGCACAGTATCATCAAACAAAGTATTATCATAAGCATCATGCATAGCAGAAGTAGCATCATCAATTACATGTGACATATCAGAATTACTAGCAGGTGGTGGTGTCGCAAACTTACTCATAATAGTAGGTGAATCAAGTGCGGAGCTATATGGCAGTTCCTTACCTCCCCTCGTAGTAGAGGGATAGATCTTGGTTTTTGGATCTTTTAGATTCTTCATAGTGATCAACAGATATATATCCCAAGTGACTCACAGAATAGAGCTATGCTCCCTGGCAATGGCGCCAAAAAAAGGTCTTGATAACCCACAAGTATAGGGGATCGCAACCGTTTTCGAGGATAGAGTATTGAACTCAAATTTATTGATTCGATACAAGGGGAGCCAAAGAATATTCTTGAGTATTAGCAGTTTAGTTGTCAATTCAACCACACCTGAAAGACTTAATATCTTCAGCAAAGTGTTCAGTAGCAAAGTAATATGGTAGTAATAGTAATGGTGGCAAAGTGATAGTAGCAGTTTGTAGTGTTTGTAACAGTAGCAGCGGAAAAGTAACTAAGCGAAGGTCAATATATGAAAAGCTCATAGGCAATGGATCAGTAATGGATAATTATGTCGGATGGCATTCATCGTGCAACGGTTATAACATAGGGTGACACAGAACTAGCTCCAATTCATCAATGTAATGTAGGCATGTATTTTGTATATAGTCATACGTGCTTATGGAAAAGAACTTGCATGACATCTTTTGTCCTACCCTCCTGTGGCAGCGGGGTCCTATTGGAAACTAAGGGATATTAAGGCCTCCTTTTAATAGAGAACCGGACCAAAGCATTAGCACTTAGAGAATACATGAACTCCTCAAACTACGGTAATCACCGGAAAGAATCCCAGCTATTGTCACCCTGGGGGATGCGGATCATAACTCGTAATAAGTGTCTACAACTTGCAAGATAGGATCAAGAACACACATATATTCATGAAAACATAATAGGTTCAGATCTGAAATCATGGCACTCGGGCCCTAGTGACAAGCATTAAGCATAGCAAAGTCATAGCAACATCAATCTCAGAACATAGTGGATACTAGGGATCAAACCCTAACCAAAATTAACTTGATTACATGATAAATCTCATCCAACCCATCACCGTCCAGCACGCCTACGATGAGATTACTCGTGAACGGTGGGGAGTCATGTAATTGGTGATGAAGGACGGTTGATGATGACAAAGGCGTCGATTTCCCCTCTCCGGAGCCCAAAACGGACTCCAGATCTAGTCTCCCAAGGAAGAACTGGTGATGGCGGCAGCTCCGTATCATGAAACGCGATGAACTCTTCTCTATGATTATTTCCTTGACAAATAGGGTTATATGGAGCTAGAGAGGAGGTCGGAGGAGCCACGAGGGGCCCACAAGCCTGCTCCACGCGGCCAGGGGGTGGCCACGGCTAGCAGGTTTGTGGCCTGCTGGTGGCCCCCCTCTGGTCAATTCTTGCGCTAGTATTTTTTATTAATTCCAAAAATATTCTCCATAAATTTTCAAGACGATCCGAGAACTTTTATTTCTGCACAAAAATAACACCAAGGCAATTCTGCTGAAAACAGCGTCAGTCTGGGTTAGTTCCATTCAAATCATGCCAATTAGAGTCCAAAACAAGGGCAAAAGAGTTTGGAAAAGTAGATATGTTGGAGACGTATCATGGAGCGCAAGCCTTGTTTCCCGAAGCTTCCATCTAAGAGACTGGGCCTTCAAATCCTTCGGTGTCCGGTAAGCAGCCCTCATATTCCGGCCAATAACAATAGGTCGGCCGTCTGAGGACCCCCTAATCCAGGACTCCCTCAGTAGCCCCCGAACTTGCCTCCAACGCCAAGGGTCTTCAGCTCCGACAGCTTCACGAACAGAGTCTTCGGCTTGCGAGGTGAGTTCTTTCCTGCCGAATTGTAGTTCGGCCTCCTATAACAAGTAATCTCCCGTATAGTGGCACGTCCAAATACTGTAAATTGATCGGCTTTGAAGCCCAAACGCCAGGAGATAAACAACAGCCCTCTGACGACCTTTCTGACGAAAGGCTATGGCCCGCCACGACCGCTAAACCAGTTGCATAGACTCGATTCGCGGTTCGAGGTTGTTTTAATCATAACGATCTATCAATATACCAATCATGTCCCATTTTATATGGGATATACTTAACTACGCGCACGCAATGGCTCACGCGTCTCAGGAAGTGGAGGGATTCACGGCTCGGCAAGGGGAATCCACATCGACAGGCCTCATAAAAAGAGAAGGAAAACACCAAAAGCTTTTTTACGCTTTGCATTCGACTTCTCCGCCTCCCATTCCCTTGCGCCTCCAGAGCGCAGATCTAGGTCTCTCCGCCCCCCACCTTCGAGCTCGGCAATGGCGGGCTACAATGGACAGTGGGAAGCTTTCACAGTCACTAACAAGGACATACTCGACCTTCAGAAGGCCGGTTACCTCCCCGCCGACATTCCTCACCGCGCGACGGAGGAGGGCCAAGTGATCCCTACCCCCAGGCCAGGCAAGAGGGTGGTGTTTATCCCCCACTTCATCAGGGGGTTGAGCTTCCCACTTCACCCCTTCGTCAGGGGGTTAATGTTCTTCTATGGCCTCGACTTCCATGACCTCCCGCCGAACTCCATCATGCATATCTCGGCGTTCATCCTTGTCTGCGAGGCCTTCCTACGCATCGAGCCACACTTTGGGCTCTAGCTGCAGGTCTTCAATATCAAGCCCAAGTGTGTCGGTGGGAAGCATGCAGACTGTAGCGGGGCAGACATCGGCAAGCTCGCTTGCATCGGGTGGCTGTAGGGCACCTTCATCGACACCATCGACACCATCGGCAAGCTATATTACACACAGAATCCCTTCATCCTCTTATCCGATCTATTAAAGCAGAGATGGCAGAACAAAGCCATCAACATCATCAGTGTGGCTCCTCAGCCTGAAGATGAGAGGATCGGGCTGTTATCTAGGATACTCGTGGAGAAGCCTTACGAGGCTCCCATGAAGAAGGAGAAGAAGAAGAAACCAGGTCAGGCTGGCCTTCGCATCAAGGACCAGCCTAATGCTACATCTGAAGACACCCCTGCCTCCTCAAATTAGGAGGAGGCTGAAAAGGAGGAAGAAGAGGAGGAGGAGTTCGAGAGCGAGGGGGAGGCAACTTCCCCCGTGCCAAGAAGAGAGCGGCGTCTTCGGAAGCCCTGGGGAGGGCAGCTTCTCCTGTCACGGAGAGGGCACGACAAGCTGCTACCTCTTGAGCTTGTGTTGGTTTTCCCTTCAAGAGGAAAGGGTGATAGAGCGAAGTAGATAAGTATTTCCGTCAGTTGTTGAGAACCAAGGTATCAATCCAGTAGGAGTAACAAGCAAGTTACCAATGGATGCACCTACACAAACAATCAAACTCTTGCACCCAACGCTATAAAGGGGTTGTCAATCCCTTCACGGTTATTTCAAGGATTAGATCCGATAGAGATAGATGTAAACGAGAACAGAAAGTAAAAAATGTAAATAAATTGCAACAAAGTATTATTGGTTTATAGATCTAAAAATATATTATGGAAAGTAGACCCGGGGGCCATAGGTTTCACTAGAGGCTTCTCTGATGATGGCAAGTATTACGGTGGGTGAACAAATTACTATCGAGCAATTGATAGAAAAGCGAATAACTATGGAGATATCCAAGGCAATGATCATGCATATAGGCATCATGTCCGTGTCAAGTAGACCGAAACAATTCTACATCTACTACTATTACTCCACACATCGACCGACTCCTGCCTGCATCTAGAGTATTAAGTTCTTGAAGAATAGAGTAACGCATTAGGTAAGATGACATGATGTAGAGGGATAAACTCAAGCAATATGATGAAAACCCCATATTTTTATCCTTGATGGCAACAATACAATACATGCCTTGCTACCCCTACTATGTCACTGGGTGAGGACACCGCAAGATTGAACCCAAAAGTAAGCACTTCTCCCATTGCAAGAATTACCAATCTAGTTGTCCAAACCAAACCAATAACTCGAAGGGACTTGCAAAGATATGAAATCATGCATATAAAAATTCAGAAAAGACTGAAATAATATTCATAGATAATCTGAACATAAACCCATAACTCATCAGATCTCAAAAAACACACCGCAAAAGAGTATTACATCGGATAGATGTCCATGAAGATCATGAAGAACATGGTATTAAAGAGCAAAGAGAGAGAAGAAGCCATCTAGCTACTAGCTATGGACCCGAAGGTGTGTGGTGAACTACTCACGCATCATATGAGGGGCAATGGAGTTGATGTAGATGCCCTCCGTGAGCGAATCCCCCTCCGGTAGATTATCGGAAAGGGCTCCATGATTGGATCTCATGGGAACCGAGGCTCCTGGCAGCGGAAAAGTGTTTTTGTGGCTCCCTCTGGTATACAGGGAATATTTGTGAATTTATAGGCCGAGAAATAGGGTTAGGGGAGCTGTCGTGGGCCCACAAGCCAGGGGGCGTGCCCTACCCCCTAGGCGCACCCATGTGGCTTGTGGCCACACGGCGGCTCTCCCGACATCATCTCCAAGTCTTCTGGGTTACTTCTAGTCCAAGAAAAATTATTCCAAAGATTTTACTCCGTTTGGACTCCGTTTAATATTCCTTATCTGCAATACTCAAAAACAAGGAAAAAACAGAAACTGGCACTAGGTTCTAGATTAATATGTTAGTCCCAAAAATAATATAAAATAGCATATTAATGCATATAAAACATCCAAAACAGATAATATAATAGCATGGAGAAATCAAAAATTATAGATACGTTGGAGACGTATCAAGCATCCCCAAGCTTAATTCCTATCGCCCTCGAGAAGGTAAATGATAAAAATAGAATTTTTGATGTGGAATGCTACCTAACGTATTTATCTATGTGATATTCTTAATTGTGGCATGAATATTCAGATCCATAAGATTCAAAGCAATAGTCTAATATTGACATAAAAATAGTAATACTTCAAGCGCACCAATAAGGCAATTGTGTCCTTTCGAAATAACATGGCCTTAGAAAGTTATCCCTACAAAATCATATGGTCTGGCTATGCTCCATCTTCCCCACACAAAGTATCTAAATCCTACACAACCCCAATGAGCAAGTCAAGCAATTGTTTCACACTTTTTGGTGTTCTCAAACCTTTTCAACTCTCACGCAATATATGAGCGTGAGCCGTGGATATAGCACTATAGGCGGAATAGAATATGGTGGAGGTTGGAATGAAAAAGGGAGAAGATAGTCTCACATCAACTAGGCGTATCAACAGGCTATGGAGATGCCCATCTATAAATATTAATGTGAGTGAGTAGGGATTGCCATGCAACAAATGCACTTGGAGATATAATTGTATGAAAGCTCAAAAGAAAACAAAGTGGTTGTGCAAGAAGAAATTCCACTAGTTATATGAAAGTGACAAAATAGGAGACTCTCTATCATGAAGATCATGGTGCTACTTTGAAGCACAAGTGTGGAAAAATATAGTAGAAATTGTCCCTTCTCTCTTTTTCTCATTTTTTTATTATTTTGGTGGGCATCTTTGGCATCTTTTTTATTTATTTGGGCCTTGCTACCCTCTTTATTTTTTTGTAAAGTCCGGATACTCATCCCAACTTGTGAGGGAGTCATGGCTTCCATCATCCTTTTCTCACACGAGACAATGCTCTAATAATGATAATCATCACACTTTTATTTACTTACAACTCAAAAAAACATTACAACTCGATACCTAGAACAAAATATGACTACATGTAGGATTAAAGTGATGGTGCATGTCATGAAAAATGGAATGGTGGAAGTTGCATGGTAATATATCTCGGAACGGCCATGGAAATGACATAATAGGTAGGTATGGTGGTTTTTTTGAGGAAAATATATGGTGGATGTTTTGAGGAAGGTGGGTTTGATGTACCGGCGAAAGTTGCGCGGTACTAGAGAGGCTAGCAAAGGTGGAAGGGTGAGAGTGCGTATAATCCATGGACTCAACATTAGTCATAAAGAACTCACATACTTATTGCAAAAGTCTATTAGTTATCAAAAAAAAGCATTAGACGCATGCTCCTAGGGAGATGTTGGTAGGAGTTAACCATTGTGCACTCCGACTCTCACACAAAGGTTGACAATCATTAAACAAATCATGGTCCGACTTCGTTACATAACGGTTCACCATACGTGCATGCTACGAGAATCACAAACTTCAACACAACTATCTCTTCCAATTCACAACTACTCACTAGCATGACTCTCATATTACTATCTCTATTATCTCAAAACTATATGCAAGGAATAGAACTTCTCATAGCATTCAATGCACTTACTATGAAAGTTTTTGTTATATCCCTCTTGGATGCCCATTATATTAGGACTAAAATCATAATCTAAAACAATTACCATGCTGTTTTTAAGAAACTCTCAAAATAATATAAGTGAGGTACGAGAGTTCAACAATTTCGATAAAATATAACACCACCATGCTCTAAAAATATATAAGTGAAGCACTAGAGCAACATTGCCTAGCTCAAAAGATATAAGTGAAACACATAGAGTATTCTAATAAATTCACAATTCAATGTGTCCCTCTCAAAAAGATGTGTGCAGCAAGGATGATTGTGGCAAACTAAAAAGCGAAGACTCATATCATAGAAGACGCTCCAAGAAAAACACATATCATGTGGTGAATAAAAATATAGCCTCAAGTAAATTTACTGATGGATTGAAGATGAAAGAGGGGATACCTTCCGGGGCATCCCCAAGCTGAGGCTTTTTGGTATTCTTGAATATGGCTTGGGGTGCCTTGGGCAAAACCAATATTAGGCTCTTGCCACTCTTGATTCCATAGACCATCAAATCTTCACCCAAAACTTGAAAACTTCATAACACAAAATACAACAGAAAACTCATGAGATCCGTTAGTATAAGACAAATAAATCACCACTTCGGTACTGTTGTGAACTCATTATTTATTTATATTTGTGTAATACCTACTGTATTCTAACTTCTCCATGGTTCATACCCCCCCCCCCCGATACAACACATAGATACATCAAAAAAAGCAAACAAAACAAAGAAAACGGAATCTGTCAAAAACAGAACAGTCTGTAGTAATCTATAGACTTAGAATACTTCTGAAACTCTAAAAATTCTTCAAAATTAGGACAATGAGGGAAATTGGTATATAAATCTTGTGTAAAACTTTTAGACAAAATCACTTTCCAGTGGATTTACAAAATTCCTGGACTAAGAGCAAAAGTTTCTGTTTTTCAGCAAAATCAAATTACAAACACCGTAGACCATCCCAAAGGTCTTACTTGGCTAAAAGACTAATTTAAACAAGAAAACACAATTATTACAGAATTAATAATGTGCAAAATACACCAAAACAGAAAAAACAGACAGCAAAATAAAATTGGGTTGTCTCCCAACAAGCGTTATTGTTTAACGCCCCTAGCTAGGCAAAACGCAATAGATCTAGGTATTGTCATCTTTGGTATGCAATAAATAAGTATATATCATAATAGATTCATAAGGAAATTTTATTTTATTTCTACCAAATTGTTCCATGCCTTTCCTTAATGGGAATTTGAATCTAATATTTCCTTCCTTCATATAAGTAACTGCACCAATCGTTCTAAGGAAAGGTCTGCCAAGAATAATAGGAAATGTAGGAGTGCAATCTATATCAAGAACAATGAAATCTACGGGCACATAATTCCTATTTGCAACAATAAGAACATCATTAATCCTTCCCATAGGTTTCTTTATAGTGGAATCTGCAAGATGCAAATTTAAGGAACAATCATCAAATTCATGGAAACCTAGCACATCACATAGAGTTTTTGGAATCGTGGCAATGCTAGCACCCAAATCACACAAAGCATGGAACTCATAATATTTAATTTTAATATTAATAGTAGGTTCCCACTCATCATAAATCTTTCTAGGTATAGAAACTTCCAACTCAAGTTTTTCTTCAAAAGATTTCATCATAGCATTAACAATATGTTTAGTAAAAGCTTTGTTTTGATTATAAGCATGAGGAGAATTCAACATGGATTGGAACAAGGAAATACAATCAATCAAAGAGCAAGTTTCATAATTAAAGTCCTTGGAATCCAAAAGCGTGGGTTCATTGCTATTTAAAGTTTTGACCTCTTCAATCCCACTTTTATCAATCTTAGCATTAAGATTTATAAACTCCAAATCATTGGGTTGCCTTTTAACTAAAGTTGAATCATCTTCAGTCCCATACTTATCAAGATTTACATTAGAAAGCAAATATTCAATAGGAGCCACATCAATCATTTTAAGATCATCATCAATAATATCACGAGAACACACTTTTTCAAGCCATTCACGCTTAGCATGTATTCTAGAGGTTCTTTACTTACACTCATCAATAGAAATTCTCATAGCTTTTAAGGACTCATTAATATCATGCTTGGGTAGAATAGATCTAATTTTCAAAGAATCATAATCTCAAGAGAAATTCTATCAACGTTCCTAGCCAAATCATCAATCTTGAGCAATTTTTCTTCAATCATAGCATTGAAATCCTTTTGCGAACTAATAAATTCTTTAATATTATTCTCAAGATCAGAGGACATCTTATTATAATTTCCATAATAATTTTTGTAGGAATTACCATAATTATTAGAGGAATTACTATGAAATGGCCTAGCATTGAAATTGCCTCTATACGCGTTATTACCAAAATTGTTCCTACCAACAAAGTTCACATCCATAGATTAATTATTATTTCCAATCAAAGAAGACAAGGGCATATCATTAGGATCAATAGGAGCACTCTTACTAGCAAAAATTTCATCAATTCATCCATCTTTTCAGTCAAGGTATTAATCTCTACGATAGCATGCACTATTTACTAGTAGGAGATCTTTCGGTATGCCATTGAGAGTAGTTTGCCATAATATTATCTAGGATTTTAGTTGCTTCTCTTAATGTGATTTCATAAAAGTACCACCCGCAACTAAATCTAATAGATTCCTAGAATCAAAATTCAATCCAGCATAAAAAAATTGTATAATCATCCATAAACTCAAACCATGCGCGGGGCAATTTCTAATTAGTAATTTCATCCTCTCCCAAGATTGTGCAATATTCTCATGATCAAGTTTCTTAAAATTCATTATATCGTTCCTAAGGGAGATGATCTAAGCAAGCAGAAAGTACTTGGAAAAAAAGCATCTTTACACTTATTCCATGAATCAATACTATTATTAGGCAAAGAAGAAAACCAAGTTTTAGCACGATCTCGTAGTGAGATCGGGAATAGCTTCAATTTAACAATATCATTATCCACATCTTTCTTCTTTTGCATATCACACAACTCAATGAA
Organism: Hordeum marinum; assembly: GCA_022496015.1. Classification (NCBI taxonomy): domain Eukaryota; kingdom Viridiplantae; phylum Streptophyta; class Magnoliopsida; order Poales; family Poaceae; genus Hordeum; species Hordeum marinum. Next base: position 19,255,561 of record CM039673.1, read on the forward strand.
AGTATTTAGATGGGATGCGGCATCTTCATTATCAAGGCCGGAAAATTGTTCTTTCATAACAAGATTTAGCAAAGCAGCATTAATTTCATAAGATTCCGCACTAGGGGCGGGAGCAATCAGAGTACTAATAAAATCATTATTATTAGTATTGGAAAAATCGCACAACTTGGTATTTTTAGACATCATGACAAAGCAAGCAGTCAAGCATACAAGCAAACGAAAGGCAAATAAAAAAGACGAACGGAAGAACGGCGAATAAAAAGGCAAATCTTTTTGGTATTTTCTAAAAATCATTTTAGAAGTGGAGGAGAGGAAAGCGAGAGGCAAAAGGAAAATAATGTAAATGTAAGAGATGATTTTGTGATGGGTACTTAGTAAGCTTGATGTGTATCCTCCCCGGCAACGGCGCCAGAAATCGGCAAGTTGACGGGAGACATCTTGTGTTGACTTGCTATGTTTCCTCCCCGGCAACGGCGCCAGAAATCCTTCTTGCTACCTCTTGAGCTTGTGTTGGTTTTTCCTAGAAGAGGAAAGGGTGACGTAGCTAAGTAGATAAGTATTTCCCTCAGTTGTTGAGAACCAAGGCATCAATCCAGTAGGAGGAACAAGCAAGTTACCAATGGATGCACCTACACAAACAATCAAACTCTTGCACCCAACGCTATAAAGGGGTTGTCAATCCCTTCACGGTTATTTGCAAGGATTAGATCCGATAGAGATAGATGTAAATGAGAACGGAAATTAAAAGGTAAATAAATTGAAGCAAAGTATTTTTGGTATTTTTGGTTTATAGATCTAAAAATATATTATGGAAAGTAGACCCGGGGGGCATAGGTTTCACTAGAGGCTTCTCTGATGATGGCAAGTATTACGGTGGGTGAACAAATTACTGTCGAGCAATTGATAGAAAAGCGAATAATTATGGAGATATACAAGGCAATGATCATGCATATAGGCATCACGTCTGTGTCAAGTACACCGAAACAATTCTGCATCTACTACTATTACTCCACACATCGACCGACTCCTGCCTGCATCTAGAGTATTAAGTTCATGAAGAACAGAGTAATGCATTAGGTAAGATGACATGATGTAGATCGATAAACTCAAGCAATATGATGAAAACCCATCTTTTTATCCTTTATGGCAACAATACAATACGTGCCTTGCTACCCCTACTATGTCACTCGGTGAGGACACCACAAGATTGAACCCAAAACTAAGAACTTCTCCCATTGCAAGAATTACCAATCAAGTTGGCCAAACCAAACCAATAACTCGACAAGACTTGCAAATATATGAAATCATGCATATAAGAATTCAGAAAAGACTCAAACAATATTCATAGATAATCCCAACATAAACCCACAATTCATCGGATATCAACAGTCACACCGCAAAAGAGTATTACATCAGATAGATCTCGATGAACATCATGAAGAACACGGTATTGAAAAGCAAAGAGAGATAGAAGAAGCCATCTAGCTACTAGCTATGGACCCGAAGGTCTATGGTGAACTACTCACGCATCATCGGAGAGGCAATGGAGTTGATGTAGATGCCCTCCATGATCGAATCGCCCTCTGGCAGATTACCGGAAAAGGCTCCAAGATTGGATCTCTCGGGAACCGAGGCTCCTGGTGGCGGAAAAGTATTTTCGTGTCTCCCACTGGTATACAAGGAATATTTGTGAATTTATAGGCCGAGAAATAGGGTTAGGGGAGCTGTCATGGGCTCACAAGCCAGTGGGCACGCCCTACCCCCTGGGCACGCCCCTGTGGCTTGTGGCCACACGGCGGCTCTCCCGACTTCATCTCCAAGTCTTCTGGGTTACTTCTGGTCCAAGAAAAATTATTCCAAACATTTTACTCCATTCGGACTCCGTTTAATATTCCTTATCTGCAATACTCAAAAATAAGGAAAAAACAGAAACTGGCACTAGGCTCTAGATTAATATGCTAGTCCCAAAAATAATATAAAATTGCATATTAATGCATATAAAACATCCAAAACGGATAATATAATAGCATGGAGCAATCAAAAATTATAGATACATTAGAGACTTATCAAGCATCCCCAAGCTTAATTCCTACTCGTCCTCGAGTAGGTAAATGATAAAAACAGAATTTTTGATGTGGAATGCTACCTGACATATTTATCCATGTAATATTCTTTATTGTGGCATGAATATTCAGATCCATAAGATTCAAAGCAATAGTCTAATATTGACATAAAAACAGTAATACTTCGAGCACACCAACAAGGCAATTATGTCCCTTCTCTCTTTTTCTCATTTTTTTATTATTATTTTGGCGGGCATCATTGGCCTGTTTTTTATTTATCTGGGCTTCGTTGGCCTCTTTTTTTTGTAAAGTATGGATACTCATCCCAACTTGTGAGGGAGTCAGGGCTTCCATCATCCTTTTCTCACACGGGACAATGCTCTAATAATGAAAATCATTACACTTTTATTTACTTACAACACAAAAAATAAAATTGCAACTCGATACCTAGAACAAAATATGACTATATGCAGGATTAAAGTGATGGTGCATGTCATGAAAAACGAACGGTGGAAGTTACATGGCAATATATCTCAAAACGGCTATGGAAATGACATAATAGGTAGGTATGGTGGTTTTTTGAGGAAAATATATGGTGGATGTTTTGAGGAAGGTGGGTTTGATGTACCGGTGAAAGTTGCGCGGTACTAGAGAGGCTAGCAAAGGTGGAAGGGTGAGAGTGCGTATAAAACATGGACTCAACATTAGTCATAAAAAACTCACATAATTATTGAAAAAGTCTATTAGTTATCAAACAAAGCATTATACGCATGCTCCTAGGGCAGAGGTTGGTAGGAGTTAACCACCGTGCGCTCTGACTCTCACACAAAGGTTGACAATCATTAAACAAATCATGGTCCGACTTCGTTACATAACGGTTCACCATACGTGCATGCTATGGGAATCACAAACTTCAACACAAGTATCTCTTCCAATTCACAACTACTCACTAGCATGACTCTCATATTACCATCTCTATTATCTCAAAACTATATGCAAGGAATCAAACTTCTCATAGCATTCAATGCACTTACTATGACAGTTTTTGTTATATCCCTCTTGGATGCCCATTATATTAGGAATAAAATCATAATCTAAAAAAATTACCATGCTGTTTTTAAGAAACTCTCAAAATAATATAAGTGAGGTATGAGAGATCAACAATTTCTATAAAATATAACACCACCATGCTCTAAAAATATAAGTGAAGCACTAGAGCAACATTGCCTAGCTCAAAAGATATAATTGAAACACATAGAGTATTCTAATAAATTCACGATTCAGCGTGTCCCTCTCAAAAAGATGTGTGGAGCAAGGATGATTGTGGCAAAATAAAAAGCGAAGACTCATATCATAGAAGACGCTCCAAGAAAAACACATATCATGTGGTGAATAAAAATATGGCCTCAAGTGAATTTACTGATGGATTGAAGACGAAAGAGGGAATGCCTTCCGGGGCATCCCCAAGATGAGGCTTTTTGGTATTCTTGAATATGGCTTGGGGTTCCTTGGGCAGCACCAATCTTAGGCTCTTGCCACTCTTGATTCCATAGACCATCAAATCTTCACCCAAAACATGAAAACTTCATAACACAAAACACAACAGAAAACTCATGAGATCCGTTAGTATAAGAAAAATAAATCACCACTTAGGTACTGTTGTGAACTCATTCTTTATTTATATTTGTGTAATACCTAATATATTCTAACATCTCCATGGTTCATACCCCCCCCCCCCCGATACAACCCATAGATACATTAAAATAAGCAAACAAAACAAAGAAAACAGAATCTATCAAAAACAGAACAGTCTATAGCAATCTGTAGAATTAGAATACTTCTGAAACTCTAAAAATTCTTAAAATTAGGACAATCAGGGATATTGGTATATAAATCTTGTGTAAAATGTTTAGATCAAACTCACTTTCCAGTGAATTTACAAAATTCCTGGACTGAGAGCAAAAGTTTCTGTTTTTCAGCAAAATCAAATTGCAAATACCGTAGACCATCCCAAAGGTCTTACTTGTCTCAAACACTAATTTAAACAAGAAAACACAATTATTACAGAACTAATAATATGCAAAATACACCAAAAAAGAAAACAAAAATAGACAGCAAAATAAAATTGGGTTGCCTCCCAACAAGAGCTATTGTTTAACGCCCCTAGCTAGGCAAAACGCAATAGATCTAGGTATTGTCATCTTTGGTATGCAATAAATAAGATATCTCATAATACATTCATAAGGTAATTTTATTTTCTTTATACCAAAGTGTTCCATGCCTTTCCTTAATGGTAATTTGAATCTAATATTTCCTTCCTTCATATAAGTAACTGCACCAATCGTTCTAAGGAAAGGTCTGTCAAGAATAATAGGACATGTAGGAGTGCAATCTATATCAAGAACAATGAAATCTATGGGAACATAATTCCTATTTGCAATAATAAGAACATCATTAATCCTTCCCATAGGTTTCTTTATAGTGGAATCCGCAAGATGCAAATTTAAGGAACAATCATCAAATTCATGGAAACCTAGCACATCACATAGAGTTTTTGGAATCGTGGAAATACTAGCACCCAAAGCACACAAAGCATGGCACTCATAATATTTAATTTTAATATTAATAGTAGGTTCCCACTCATCATAAAGCTTTCTAGGTATAGAAACTTCCAACTCAAGTTTTTCTTCAAAAGATTTCATCATAGCATCAACAATATGTTTAGTAAAAGCTTTGTTTTGATTATAAGCATGAGGATAATTCAACATGGATTGGAACAAGGAAATAAAATCAATAAAAGAGCAACTTTCATAATTAAAGTCCTTGGAATCCAAAAGCGTGGGTTCATTGCTATTTAAAGTTTTGACCTCTTCAATCCCAGTTTTATCAATCTTAGCATTAAGATTTATAAACTCCGAATCATTGGGTTGCCTTTTAACTAAAGTTGAATCATCTTCAGTCCCATATTTATCAAGATTTACCTTATAAAACAAATATTCAATGGGAGCCACATCAATCATTTTAAGATCTTCATCAATATTATCACGAGAACACACTTTTTCAAGCCATGCCATTCACGCTTAGCACGTATTCTAGCGGTTATTTCCTTACACTCATCAATAGAAATTCTCATAGATTTTAAGGACTCATTAATATCATACTTGGGTGGAATAGATCTAATTTTCAAAGAATCAATCTCAAGAGAAATTATATCAACGTTCCTAGCCAAATCATCAATCTTGAGCAATTTTTCTTCAATCATAGCATTGAAATCCTTTTGAGAACTAATAAATTCTTTAATATTATTCTCAAGGTTAGAGGGCATCTTATTATAATTTTCATAAGATTTTTTGTAGGAATTACCAGAATTATTAGGGTAATTACTAGGAAATGGCCTAGCATTGAAATTACCTCTATACGCGTTATTACCAAAATTGTTCCTACCAACAAAGTTCATATCCATAGATTCATTATTATTTCCAATCAAAGAAGACAAGGGCATATCACTAGGATCAATAGGAGCACTCTTACTATCAAACAATTTCATCAATTCATCCATCTTTTCACTCAAGGTATTAATCTCTTCAATAGCATGCACCTTTTTACTAGTAGGAGGTCTTTCGGTATGCCATTGAGAGTAATTTGCCATAATATTATCTAGGATTTTAGTTGCTTCTCTTAATGTGATTTCATAAAAGTACCACCCGCGGCTAAATCTAATAGATTCCTAGAAGCAAAATTCAATCCAGCATAAAAAAATTGTATAATCATCCATAAACTCAAACCATGCGCGAGGCAATTTCTAATCATTAATTTCATCCTCTCCCAAGATTGTGCAATATGCTCATGATCAAGTTTCTTAAAATTCATTATATCGTTCCTAAGGGAGATGATCTAAGCGGGCGGAAAGTACTTGGAGAAAAAGCATCTTTACACTTATTCCATGAATCAATACTATTATTAGGCAAAGATGAAAACCAAGTTTTAGCACGATCTCGTAGTGTGAACGGGAATAGCTTGAATTTAACAATATCATTATCCACATATTTCTTCTTTTGCATATCACACAGCTCAATGAAAGTATTTAGATGGGACGCGGCATCTTCATTAGCAAGGCCGGAACATTGTTCTTTCATAACAAGATTTAGCAAAGCAGCATTAATTTCATAAGATTCCGCACTAGTGATGGGAGCAATCAGAGTACTAATTTATTAGTATTGGATAAATCACACAACTTGGTATTTTCAGACATCATGACAAAGCAAGCAATCAAGCACACAAGCAAATGAAAGGCAAACAAAAAAGACGAACGGAAGAAGGGCGAATAAAAAGGCAAATCTTTTTGGTATTTTCTAAAAAACATTTTAGAAGTGGAGGAGAGGAAAACGAGAGGCAAAAGGAAAATAATGTAAATGTAAGAGATGATTTTTTGATGGGTACTTGGTAAGCTTGATGTGTATCCTCCCCGGCAACGGCGCCAGAAATCGGCAAGTTGACAGGAGACATCCTTTCTTGACTTGCTATGTTTCCTCCCCGACAACGGCGCCAGAAATCCTTCTTGCTACCTCTTGAGCTTGTGTTGGTTTTTCCTAGAAAAGGAAAGGGTGATGTAGCTAAGTAGATAAGTATTTCCCTCAGTTGTTGAGAACCAAGGCATCAATCCAGTAGGAGGAACAAGCAAGTTACCAATGGATGCACCTACACAAACAATCAAACTCTTGCACCCAACGCTATAAAGGGGTTGTCAATCCCTTCACGGTTATTTGCAAGGATTAGATCCGATAGAGGTAGATGTAAAAGAGAACGGAAAGTAAAAGGTAAATAAATTGCAGCAAAGTATTTTTGGTATTTTTGGTTTATAGATCTGAAAAAATATATTATGGAAAGTAGACCCGGGGGGCATAGGTTTCACTAGAGGCTTCTCTCATGATGGCAAGTATTACGGTGGGTGAACAAATTACTGTCGAGCAATTGATATAAAAGTGAATAATTATGGAGATATACAAGGCAATGATCATGCATATAGGCATCACGTCCGTGTCAAGTAGACCGAAACAATTCTGCATCTACTACTATTACTCCACACATCGACCGACTCCTGCCTGCATCTAGAGTATTAAGTTCATGAAGAACAGAGTAACGCATTAGGTAAGATGACATGATGTAGAGGGATTAACTCAAGAAATATGATGAAAAACCCATCTTTTTATCCTTGATGGCAACAATACAATACGTGCCTCGCTACCCCTACTATGTCACTGGGTGAGGACACCGCAAGATTGAACCCAAAACTAAGCACTTCTCCCATTGCAAGAATTACCAATCTAGTTGGCCAAACCAAACCAATAACTCGACAAGACTTGAAAATATATGAAATCATGCATATAAGAATTCAGAAAAGACTCAAATAATATTCATAGATAATCTGAACATAAACCCACAATTCATCGGATATCAACAAACACACCGCAAAAGAGTATTACATCAGATAGATCTCCATGATGATCATGAAGAACATGGTATTGAAGAGAAAAGAGAGAGAGAATAAGCCATCTAGCTACTAGCTATGGACCCGAATGTCTATGGTGAACTACTCACGCATCATCGGAGAGGCAATGGAGTTGATGTAGATGCCCTCCATGATCGAATCGCCCTCCGGCAGATTATCGGAAAAGGCTCCAAGATTGGATCTCTCGGGAACCAAGGCTCCTGGTGGCGGAAAAGTATTTTCGTGTCTCCCACTGGTATACAGGGAATATTTTATTAATTTATAGGACGAGAAATAGGGTTAGGGGAGCTGTCATGGGCCCACAAGCCAGGGGCGCGCCCTACCCCCCTGGGCGCGCCCCTGTGTCTTGTGGCCACACGGCAGCTCTCCTGACTTCATCTTCAAGTCTTCTGGGTTGCTTCTGGTCCAAGAAAAAATATTCCGAAGATTTTATTCCATTTGGATTCCGTTTAATATTCCTTATCTGCAATACTCAAAAACAAGGAAAAAACAGAAACTGGCACTAGGCTCTAGATTAATAGGTTAGTCCCAAAAATAATGTAAAATAGCATATTAATGCGTATAGAATATCCAAAATAGATAATATAATAGCATAGAACAATCAACAAATATAGATACGTTGGAGACGTATCACAGGCGCGGGTGGTTCTGTCCGACGACGGCTTGGACTCGTGCTCCGCGTCTGGAGACCCTGAGGAGGTTCTACGAAGGAGCCTAAGGGTTAAGCCCCCTCCATCCAGGTTAGCATCCGAAGACCCTTCTACCTATAACTAGTAGGTTAGGAGTTTGCTAACACAGAGATTATTGGTCCAACAGCCCCCCACACGTTATCCCCACCGAGGTAGTATCAGATGGGGAGACCTCGCCCGCCGAACTGGCGGAGAGCGGGGATACCTCGCATCCCACCACTCCAGGCGCCACGAAGGATGTCGTGGAGGTGTCGTCACAGCCTACTCCAATGGAGGCAGACACAGGGGCGAGGGAGAAAGCACCGTGGCCGAGGCTAACGCTTCGGCCACCGAAGACCAGGGGACAACGCACAGCCTGGACACCAAGGAGGCCAGACGGATGGGCAATCAGTCCCTTCCAAGGACATCTCCGGAGTGCACTGTGCCTCCGAAGGCACCGGTCCAATCCTCGGTGGGTGATCGGGAAATCCGATCATCCCCGACACCACCGACCAACAGTTGGTCGGCCATGAAGGAAGCTCTATCGAGCGCCTCCATCCCCGAGGAACACCGCACCCTTATGGGTGTAGTACTACAAAGCGTCCAGTCCGTTGACAACGGACTGAAGGAGGCCTTCAAACATTTCCTTGCGGGCTTTCAAGTAAGTCGCCCGATATTTCTGACAGATTTTTATTTATTCGTATTGTATACTTGGCAGCACTTGAGCCCTGGGTGAGGTGACACTACTAGGGAAAACCCTAGTAGTAGCGCTCGAAATATGCATAGTAGTAGCGCTGGGTCCAGCGCTACTGCTAGCGTGCTACAACTAAGTTTTAGTAGTAGCACTTGTATGGGCAACGCTACTACTATGTGTTGTTAACAGTAGCGCTTGCCAGGCCAACGCTACTGCTAACTATCTGTAGCGCTTGAACAGACGAAGCACTGCTGCTAATCCAGCGTTGCTATTAGATGATTTCTAGCGCTACTGCTAGTATTCCTGCTTTCGCAGATTTACACCCTCTACGTATTTGTGATGTATTTATACAGGATCCATATAGTAGTTTCATCAAATCATATTAAACATACACTATTATCATCATATCATAGACATACAGTACTCTCGTCATACCATCATCATCATTCAATATAAATATAATCACATCTCGAAAATAGCGATACACAAGAGTGATCATGTCATGTCTCGAATAAGTGCAAATGCATGGTCATGGCACAAACACAAGTTTTCATCATCTCTATCTAAACCATGATGTAGAGGAGAAGAGCGATCAGCATGAGCAAGAGCGCGACTATGTAGTACTTGAGGCATCGGCGGTCCCGCCCCCGCTCATGCAAGAGTGTCCACCTCAAGTAACTACTTTCCACTTCGGATCTGCTGTCGAACCCTATGTGGCTAGCACCCGGGTACTTGTACACCTGGGCCTGAGCGTGTGGCCAGTGGTCTTAGACTCCTGGAACCCTCACAACGAACATGACATGCCAGTCCTTTGCCATCTCTGATCTATGTACCTGCATCGACAGTTGATCAATTGAACGATAATATGAAACATAATATACTTAAGAAAACAAAGAGTAATAATTAGCAAAATACAAGAAACTTATAGTAAACATAAGTGATGAAGTTCCTCATATATACCCAAACTAATTAGCTAGCTAGAGCGATCAGTCCTCCATGTCGGCGGTCCAATCTTCATAGTCAGGGATGAAGCACCCAAGCTTCGTGAAAGGCTTCAGGTCCAGACATTGAGCGACTAGCAGTGTTCGGACATCATCTTGCGTCATTGTTGGCCCATGGTAGAACATCCATGTTGTTTTGAGGACCTGCTTCATCATCACTTGGGCAAGTTCACACTGTACGTGATAAAACTCAGCTCGGAGTCGATGATCCGGTGTCTGTTCTATGCTTGTAGCCCAGCTGACAATCTCGGCATCTTTGGTAGTAGGTGACATGCGAAGGCGTTGATTATCCCTTCTATACTCGAGCAAGTGATGCATGAGGTAAAATCAATCAGCCTGACTGGTGTGCGGTTGCTGGATGTAGCAGAAGTCGGTCTTATGGCGAAAAACCAGCCCATCCTTCCTATTCCTTTTCATCTTTATATATCCACCAGACATGCTGAAGGTAAACATGGCACTATTGAGAACTCTCTTTACGTGCGTGTAATCCTTTTTCTTGATGTTCTTCGATGAGTCCAAGTAAATAGCATGGGAGTATTCCGGGTACAGAACAATGATCACGGTGCCGCCCCCGCTACGTAAATTAAGTACACCTCTAATTAGCCTCCATGCTTGCAAAGGAATGATTAACACTTATGAAAGGATATGTAGGGATGACTTACATGGGATGCTAAGGCAGGAGAATCGCTTCCTTGTCCTTATTAGCGATCATGAATCTGCCGAGGTACTTGCTCGCATAGTCACGGTGCTCTTTGCAAACTGCCAAGTAGCTCTCGTGCATATAGAACGGGTCTGTGACGCAGATATGTCGTGTTCTCGATCCTGATGAAGTAGTTGAGATACATCACATACATGCGGATGAAATGGAAATCCAGCTTGGTCATGTGGAACATGTTGTAGATGTAGTCAAATCACAGGATGAACTGATTCGCGGGCCAGGTGTCGACGTACAACTTCCCACCCGGCACCTGAGCCGCATAAAGTGGGTATCCTAGTTTTTCTGCGATCAAAAGGCTTTTCTCTCTGGCCAGCACATCTTCATGGATTCTCCTTAGAACATTGTTTAGTATGTTATCTAGCGCTTTGGCAGGTAGGATCGGCTCGCCGGTGACATGGAAACAATTCTTACCTTCGACAGGTATTCTGTCTACCACCGGGGCTTCAGAGGCGGTTGGCTGCTTGAAGCAGCTCTAGCGCCTTTAGGGCCTTTCTTTTCTAGTCTCCTCCTTGGCTTCTTGGTGGGTGGCAACGGTAGTGAGCCCAACATACCTTCTGTAACCACCACCACCCCAAGTGTCGTCGGGCTAAACATTGGACGGGCCTTGGGGGGTTGCTGGGTAGAGGCGGCATTTGGAGGTGTCTCCTGTGAGGATTGCTTGAAGAGAGACTTTTTGCATTCCGCCTTAGGATGTTCCGGCTCCGGCAAATCAGGCAGCATCAAGTCATCATCTCCACGCTCATAGCCTGAGTCTTCGTCGTCCTGAGCCATCAACCTTCCATCATCATAGGCGGTATTGAAATACTTGTCTGGGTCATCATCATCATCATCCATGCCATCAACATTTGCTTCTTCGACAGTGGAGGCAACATGATCTGGCACTAATGAAGGCTCTCCCTCGCGTCATCCGCTACCACCCGCCAAGTCAGGTGCCAGTAATGCGGTAGGTGGGGTGGTGTTCATACCTTCTTGAGAAGGTGGTGTTAGCGTGATACTGGGCGCCTCGAGAAGAAGAACAGACTTTGGCCAAGGCAAGAACCAGCTCTTGCATGCGCCAATCCTCGGGGGGGGGGGTCTCATCGTCATCGGCTGGTACTGGAGGAGGCAAATCCTCGAAGCCCGCTAAGACACTGGCCACATTAACCTTGAAGATGCCATCGGGCATCTCTCGCTTGTGGAACATGCGGTCCTTCGGCTTCACGGTCGTTGCCTTTCCCACGACCACCTTCTGGCCCTTGATGTCTTACAGTAGGGTGCACAGGGTATCATCGGCCTATGAAGAAGACATGTCTGCGACATCAAACATCCGAAAGGCAACTGAAATGGAAGACTATAGACATGCTGGTGAAAAGGGTATGATGTGTAATTACCGTGAGGGCGTCGAGCTCAGCCAGCGATGAAGGACCGCCGAGCATGCAAGAGACGGAGGTCAGGCTGCTATGAATAGGAGTGGGACCTTTTGTGGTTGCTTGAGAAGGTGTTGGTGTTGTGGTGTTTGCCGAATTGCTCCCGACAAAGCTAGGAAGGGGAAAGTCCTCCGGCCGTGCATTTGGATAGTTCTTCGTGAAATCAAAAAGTGCCGGAATCAAGCTGACCACCGCGTTAGTGACCACTTCATTGATGGCCCCGCGCAACTCTTGTTTGGTCTCAGCTTTGGTCTTATTGACCGCAATCGCGATCTTCTCGTCGATGGTCTGTTGAGTGACGACCGACCGTCTCTTCCTTCTTTCCTCTAGCTCCTCACCGTAGCACGTCTTCCACGAGGCGCCATCTCCGACGCCGTGCACACATCCATAGGACGGCGTCTTGTCCACCGAGACCTTTTTCAGTATGTTTAGGGCCCGGTTGAATGGGGTGTCCCACTTGGGCCTTGCTGACGACTCTGACGACTCATCGCTTTCGGCTGCCTTTTGGTGCTGCTCTTTCTGCAAAAGGGACATGGATGGTTTACTAATGTGACAAAACTTGTAGTTGAACTGATTGGAAGCTAATATGATAATGTGTTAATGTAACAATTACCAGAAGTCTCATGAACTCCCTCGTGTTCGGGTCCGTGTAAAAGATCTTGTTAACTTTGTCCCACTTGTATCGGGCCCTGATCTAGTCATGCTCCAGCGGGTCGGTGAACTCCGCCAAGGGGTTTATTCCGTGACTTTCACGTTCGGCGTCCTCCTTGGCCCATACGTGCATCTTCCCCTCGTAATCATGGCTTCCGAGGCGGTGGGGAGGCGTATTCCTGGCCTGGAGCGCCTTCATTTTCTCCGACCTTGCCTTGACTTCTTCTTTACCGCAATTCTCCTTGAATTTTTCAAAGTCTCTTCCGTTATTGACGGATTATCAGCATGAATCTTGGACCACGGTTCATTCTTCGCAATCGCTTTTTTCACCCGAACTTTCCAGGAGGACAAGTCGTTGGTGAACGTCACCATCACCTTGGTGTTTATCTTTGTCATGGCGATGTCGTCCCACAGGTCTTTAAATGTGCTTTCATCCCGGTCGGGGAACAGGAACCTATTGTGCAACTTCTTTAGGAGCATGTGCTCCATATGTGGTATCTTTTTCAACAGAATGTCATTGATGTTCTTGGTTTCCCTAAGGATGCATCCTAGTTGATTACCCCAGCGCGCTTCCCCCGGCGTTGTTGGCTCTAACTTCTTGGGGTGCATCTCCGTGACCCTAATTTGTCCAATGATGAGCTCGTTTGGTTTTCGTGACCTCTTCTTCTTCGGTGCTTTACCAGCTACGACACCATCGTTGGCGGTCTCGGGGGTGGTGTCGGTGCCCGTGCCAGTGTCGGTGTCAGCGTTGGTGTCAGGGTTGGTGCCACTACCGCCACCATGCAACCCCATCTGGTGTTCGTCCAGGTAATCAAAATAGTGATTTGCTGCCTCGAGGGGGTCTACTACGAGGCAAGCAGAACCCCCGGCTTCAGCGTCGGTAGACATGTTTCCTATTCAACAATTGTAAATAAAAGATATAATGAAGAGAAAAAAGGGGCCTATATATATTTGGTCAGAATGTTGATTCATTCCCCTTCTGGCAAATCCTGGGTACTCCATATGTCCTAGTTTCTAGCACAACTTGCGCCTGAAATTTTCGGCATGACTTTTGCTAAAAAGTGGACATATGGAGCGCCTGAAATTTGCCAGAACAGAAATGAATCAACATTCTGGCAAAACATAGGACACTTGGATATTTTTTGACATTCAACAAACATTGCAAAACCATCATTGCAAAACCAACATATAACTGTTTTTTAATTTCTCAAAAAATTGCTAACTTGCTAAAAAAACAAAAAACAAATAATTGTTAATTAGCTACTGCCCAAATTTGCTAACTTTGCTAACTTGCTAACTTTGCTAAAAAAATGCTAGCTGTGACCAAACTTTGTCGCCAACTCACATAAAATTTAAATGATCAGGCTATTCACTTCACAGACAACCGTATAAAACCAGCAACTTTGCATTGCAGTAGTATGTACTTATACTCAAATCATATCAACTGGTCTATAAACAAGGTGTTGAGTAATCAATCGTATGATTCTAGCAGGAGAAGATACAAAACCCAGTCTAAAGAAAATACTTATGATACTCACTACCTGGCATGACAACCTCCAAGAAGAAAAACACATTGTCAATGCAACCACGTCTGGAAATAAGGCAGGGGCCCTTCTCCTTTTACAAACAAAAATCATAAATAAGGCATGTGCAAAAATGTAGCTGGTTGGAAGCTACATTTTGCAGCTTCAACAACAGCAGAGGAGTAACAATAGTTATGGGTAGGCGAAAACATGAGAGAACTATTGTTTGTACTGAGTACAACGCAAATGAGAAGGGTGTAACTCGATACAAGCAAACAATAGAGACTGCTACACGGCCGCTAACTGAATCGAGCCTAATGCACAACTGGGGGAAACATCAACGCCTAATCTGCCAAACACATTAACATAACAACTATACGGCTGTACCTGAATTGAAAACCTAATTTCATTTCTAAAAAAAGAAACAAGGAGGAGCTGGGGGCGGAGGGCGGCAATACCTGAGGAGGAGGCCAGAGTGGACGAGGAGGAGGAGGAGACCGGAGCGGCTGCGGCGCGGACGAGGAGGAGGTCGGAGCAGCGGCGGCGCGGACAAGGAGGAGGCCGGTGTCGAGGTCAAGGGCGGGAAGGGGTCTCCCTTTATTTGTTTATTTTTTTCCTTTTCTAGTTTTTAGTTTTCTTTTTTGTTTACTTTTATTTTTTTTTGTATTGCTTTCTCCCTTTTGCTTTTGTTTTTTTGTTTTTTAGTTTTTCTCCCGACGACGGCGTCTCCCTCGCAAGCTGCGCGAATATTATCACCGGAACCATGCATGTGGTGGTAACATATCAGTTGACCAATAACAGTTACTTAAGTGTGTACACAAAATAGATACATATATATAAACGATGGTTTCTGATCAACTGCATCGACGATGTTTCACATTGAGCTTCTTCCCTTTCTTGTTCGTTGCCGAGTAATTGAGCCCCTCCTTGTGACTTTTCCGGAGCCATGGAGTATGATCTTTCTTAGGTAATATAGTATTTATTCTTGTTTTCATGTATGCTTCATCGTCATTGTCATCTTCCCTCATTGGGTTGCCGTATTGGTCGTAGTCTTCCTCGTCGGCAACTCCATCCATTCCGATGATGCACCTTTTGGATCTCCTCACGACAACACGGCTGGGATTGGCCGGGTCGGTTATGAAGAAGCATTGTGTCACGTGCTTAGCATGTACCCATGGCTCATTTTTGGCAATGACGTTAACGTTCACGGGAGTGCTCTTTGCGTCGGGTATAGACATGCTGGTGAAATACTTGTTTTCTCTTACGACGTCCTTGGCCCATCTGACACGGAACATCATCGCATCGTGCATTACAGCATAGTCAAGCTCCCACATCCCTTTGACCCTTCTATAGAATCTTTTAGTTGTTTCGTTGGTGTCGGTCACGCGTTGAATTGTCACCCCAGAGTTCTGGTAATCACTGTCCATGTCTTTGGCCTCCATGTAGAACGTGTACCCATTGATATCGTAGGACTGATAGGTCGCGAGCTTGGGCGCGGGGCCATGTGCTAAGGCGTGTTTTAGCAATCCATTCGAACTGCCCTCTTTCGGGGGATTTTCAAGAACTTGCTCTTTGAACCAACGCAAGAAAGTGGCATTGTGCTCTATAGTAACTTCGTCGTCCGTCTTGAGCATCCCCTCATCACAGTACTTCTTTGTGATGCTTTCTTTGTGCCGTGCCACATAATTGTCTACCACATCTAGGTGTTGTAGCACTACTAAGTTAGCCATGTCAAAGTCGTTCCGTCGATCTGAGTAGTCCACTTGCAATTCCCTCCGGCCGTTGTTATGACCATCTCCTTCGAGCTTCCCATCGTGCTTCTTGATAGGCAAACCAACAACAGGGTCTTCGACGCCTATATAATTCTCGCAAAAGGAGACACACTCATGCGTCAGATACCCCTGGACGATGCTCCCTTCGGGACGGGACATGTTACGAACGAATCCTTTGATGACCCCATTCATCCTCTCGAACGGCATCATGTTGCGAAGGAATGTCGGCCCGAGGTCGATGATGTCGTCCACAATGTGGACACACAGATGCACCATAACGTCAAAGAACGCGGGCGGGAAGTACATCTCAAGCTCACATAGTATGACAATGATCTCTTCTTGTAGCCTTCGGAGCTGCTTCACACTTATGGACTTTCGGGAGATAACATCGAAGAAGTTGTAGAGACCAGTAAGCGTGTCACGGACGTGCTTCTCCATTATCCCTCTAATGGCAACCGAGAGTATCTGCATCATCATCACGTGACAGTCATGAGACTTCATCCCGCTGAACCTTTTCTTCTTTGGGTCTAGAAATCTGCTTATCTTCCCACAGTAACCTAAACTGACTTTGATTCCCATAAGGCACTTGATGAATTGATCGATCTCCTTCGCACTTAAGGTGAAGCAATAAGGGGGGCAATAATTCTCCTCCTTCTTGTTGACTTTTTTGCCCCTTTCCCGCTCCTCCGTCTCTGTCTCCGTCTCCTCCGTTGACTTTTTATGGTGGACATCTTTCCTGATCTTCAAATCTTCCAAGTCTTTCCTTGCCTTCGGCCCATCCTTGGTATTCTCTGGCATGTTCATCAGTGTGCCAAGCAAGCTCTCCAGGACATTCTTCATGATATGCATTTGATCAAGGCAATGAGGCATGTCAAGATTGGGCCAGTACTCCAAGTTCCAAAAAACAGACCTTGTTTTCCATACCTTTAGCAGCGGCTCCGGTGCCTTTTTGATTTTTCCTGGCGCGGGGCATTGTTCCCAGTTTCTCAACAGCTTGTCGATTTCTATGCCGCTCCTCTTACGTGGAGGTACTCGAAGCTCATCCAACCCATTGAATACATCTCCATGCTTTCTCCATGGGTCATCCTGCTCGAGCCATCTACGATGCCCCATGTACACGATTTTCTCGGACCCGCCATCTTTCATTGACGTAAGCTGCTGAGACGCTGTATCATCCATGCACCTCGTGCATCCGCAGTATCCGTGGCACACCTGTCCTGAGGTGTACCCGTAACCGAGATAGTCATGCACCATCATCATCGGCGCGGCTCTCATATGGAAATACTCTCCTTTGCTGGCATCCCATGTCCATGCCGGTGTTTTCCATAACGTGTCTAGATCCTCTTGCAGAAGCCCCATATACAGGTTAATACTATTTCCCGGTTGTTTTGGCCCTTGAATCAGCATGCTCATGTGTACGTACTTTGTCTTCATGCACTTCCATGGGGGGAGGTTGTACATCCATACAAACACGGGCCATGTGTTGTGGTTGGTGTTCTGGTTTCCAAACGGATTTATATCGTTGGTACTCGCACCAAGCATAATGTTCCTTGGATCTTCTGCAGCAAATCCATATATGGTGTTGAATGCTCTCCACTGGCTACCATCTACGAGGTGTCTCATCTTCTGATCATCTCCATCGTCGGGCTTCTTCCTCTCCGCGTGTCGGCGCATGAGCTTTGCTTCCTTAGGATCTACGAAATACCGCTGTAGACGGGGAGTGATCAGAAAGTACCATACAACTTTTTGAGGAGCTTTCTTTCCTGCCTTATTGTATCGAGAAGCATTGCACACTAGACAGCTGGTTTTTTCCGCGTGCTCCCCTCGATAAATGATGCAATCGTTGATGCATGCGTGGTACCCAATGTGCGGCAAATCAAAAGGGAAAACGATTTTCTTGGCCTCCTCGACACTATTAGGACACAGGTTCCTCACGGGAAGAACTTTATTATGTAGATACTTCACATGCTCATCAAGGCTTTGGTCTATCCACTTGTTTTTGGCCTTCGTCTTCAGAAGTTCGAGCGTAAAACTCAAGCGGGTCACCTCGGGATCGCAACCATCATACAATGGAGTCTTCGAGTCTACTTCAAGTTGCGCCAGCTTGGCCTCCTCTCTAGAAGCAGCTCTCTCGCTAGTCGTACTCTTGCGAAGGAGGTCTCGAACATGAGGGTCCTGCATGATTACACTTAGTACCATCGAAGACTATGGCGTGACCTCTTCTCCGCCATGTACGGACTCTTCTTCTCCATGTCTGGAATCTTCTTTGATGCTGTCATTTCCAGACTCTTCCCCGGCACCATCATCGTGTCGATCGGTCATCTCTTTGTCGAGCCCCATGTCGTTATTCCCTGCCATGTGGACGTCCTCATCATCATCAGCTTCTTCACTTATCCACTAAGTATAGCCATCCATGAAACCATTCTTCAGCAGGTGCGCCTTCAAAGTGCCACGATCAAAAGGGTCCAAAAGGACTCCTTCCTTGCATCTTACACACGGACATCTAATCCTAGTCCGATTATTTGCGTACATGTCCATCACCCGCGGATTGCATGTACCGTGCTCCACCTTCCATCCACTCACCTTCATGACCGACTGCACGGTATAACAAGCAAAAGGGTTATAAAATAAATAATGCATGCATGCTTCAAAGTCATATAAAATTTTGGCATGACCTTGCCTAAAAATAGGACATATTGAGTTTGCTCGAAATTCACCGAAACGGAAATAAATCGACATCCGAAACATAAGCAACTTGAGGGCATGTCACTCACATAAATCTCTCCATATATCCTAAACACACATATTCCCATTCTTGAAATGAACAACTTTTTACTCACCTATATATCTCCCGAGAGCAATACCGATCGAGAGAGCACGCTGTTAATTAGATGATGAGAGAGACCGATCGAGACGTGTGGATGGCTAAATAGCTAGCAAGATCTAGTTCTTGGGGAGGAGAGGTGAATCTATCTAGCTAACTAATGGAGAGGGAGTTATGTTGGAGGGGGACATTAATGGGGGGAGAGGAAGAGAGGTAGGAGAAAGAGAGATAATGTGAGAGAGGCCATATATGGAGGAGAGTTATGGTGGAGGGGGACATTAATGAGGAGATAATTAGAGAGGTAGGAGGAAGAGAGAAGAAGAGCAACAATGGTGGAGAGTGAAGAGGGGAAAGGAGGGGAGAGAGGGCAAAGTGGGAGAGGGAGGGGGTGAAAAGGTGGCAGCAGCCGCAACTAGCAGTAGCGTTGCTTACAAAAATGCGCTGCTACTAAGTGTGGCACTTTAGTAGTAGCACTTGCATGTCAGAAAGCGCTACTGGTAGTTGTCTTACCAGTAGCGCTTTCTCCCTCCCAGCGTTGGTACTATAAATAGTATCGGCGGGGTCGTCGGGGCCACCTTAGCAGTAGCACTTTCTTAGCACCCAACGCTACTGCTAAGCCCTTAGTTGTAGCGCCGCCGGAATAAAGTGCTACTGGTAATTAGCAGCAGCGGTTTTATTTTTCCAGCGCTACTAGTAGGCTCCTGTCTATAAGGTTTCTCCTACTAGTGTGAACAAGCTCACCTAGGGGTCATATCTATAATTCGAGATGTGAGTGCCGATATGATGTATGCATTGTGTCTGTAATATAGGCTTCGTCATAAGCGGCGGCCAAAAACGGTGCCGAGTTGGACGAGCTACATCGGAAGCTCAAACACTCCGAGGATGAGGTGGAAGCCCTCAACAAGAGGTTCGATGAGGCACAGGGTAAGTCCGAACTAAATCTAAATACTTTCCCCCGAATACTGTCAATGCAGATTCCTTTTATATAAAGTTTTATTGTTTTGTAGCTTCGTTGAAAGAGATCAAAAATCTCAAGGACGAGCTTCAACGTGCCAAAGATGAAGCGGCCGTTGAGAAGGCGAAGGCGAAAGAAGCGGCCACCGCGCTCTCCACCCTACGAGACACCAGCAATAAGCACCAGGCTCGTGTGGCAGAGATACAGGAGAGCTCAAGGACGCTAGCAAACAGTTTGAGGCCTTGGAGCAGAAGAATAAGGCAAGCTCGGCGGAACTGTCCACCACGAAATCTGATCTCCAGAAGGAGCGGATGGACAGACGGTTCTTCGAGGAGCAAGTTCACCAAGCCAAGGAGATAGCCGATGGTAAGTCGTACTCTCTAAAGTGCGTATTCGGGGATAGCAGATTCGAATTGTTGACCCGGGTGTGGTGATCCTCAGTTGCATCTGCTGATCTCCAGAAGAGCGTGGCGGACGCCAATCATCTATTCGCCTTGCAGGGAGAGGAAGACGAAGCTCGGATGTTCAGGGCACAGTTCAGAGCCCCCGAGCATCCTCCTCTGCTGGTGGAGCAGCTGAAACAGCTGATGGAGCTGCACCAGATGGCGGAGCCGGCCATGAAGGACCTTTGCATCTGCTTATGGCCCAGCGAGCCACTCCAGGCAGTAACTTCGGCCTGGTGCAGAGACGGATTGCTGCCATGCCCTGCCTCGACGCCGTCAAGCGCTCCTCCTGCATCGAAGGAGTCCGGATGGCCCTTGCCAAGGACAAAGTGCACTGGCCGGGGCTCAATTCGATGAAGGTCGCCACCGACCCGCCGCCACTCGGGAAGGAGCACCGACTCCCCGAGTTGTACTTCGATGGAGTGATGGAGAGTGCGTGGGTGATAGCATCGCAGTGTTCGGGTGAAAAAATATTTGAATGGGCTTGAAATGTGTCCGAAGACTCATGATAACTTTTAATGATATTAGTACCCACTCTTATATGGTTTTGTATTCCTTTATAACTCCTGTGTGGTCGTTTAATACTGAAAGATGTGAGTCATCGGCTTCAGCCCCCACACAGATACTACGTGGGGTGTCTATGCCAATGCACTGTGTCCCTTAGCCGTGTTATCGGAACCTGAAGGCGGTGTAGTGTGGCAGACTAGGCAATCACACTATAGTGCTTTATTTATTTCACTTAACCAAAGGGGCATGAAAAGGACTACGGGAAGCGTACGATTAGCCACCGGAGTGTTTGTGATGTTCGGACGAACCGAGGCCGAAGCCCACATCATAATGTTTGTGCAAAAGGCAAGTTCCTCGTATAACACGGAATAACCACTTACCAGGATTGAAGTACAATACTTCTAACTTGGGGTTCACAGATCGGATCGCGCATACTATGACAAACCGTTTTCGACTTTCTCCCCTGAGGTACTTGACCGGACTATCCGGAAGCATAATCGCAGGGGTGCTCCCTTTGCCCTTTTAGCCGAACGAGCGGAAAATAAAGGGGCAAGCACAGGAGCTAGGTAACCCAACTTAATGACCAAAGACATAGTTCGGAACCGATGCATATAAAGCGAATGCCAAGACCCCGAACACTCGATAGTTAAGGCGATTTGTGTTTGAAATCGAGCCCTCGGTCTATTGGTCAGTTACCTCGCGTCATACCGAACAGGTTCACAAGAAGAGGGAGAAAGGAGAAAAAGTATGTGCCGAAAACAGGACTGATGAGGCGTACTTGCACCACGCAATTTTGCATTTTCTCAATAGCTCTTATAACTCGGATTGTCGAAGCAACTGTTTATAGGTATGCGAAAGAAAATAAGAAATAACATCCTACATGAGTTGTTGTACCAGGGGTCTTCAATTGGTGACCTGACGTCCTCGATATGCCCCCTTGCTGGTTAACTCCTGCTCTTGGATAAACCTTCATGGGTGTTAGTGCGGGAGGATTTTGTGAACAAAATCTTGAGAAGCCACAGCATTATAGGTGAGCTTTATGCTATAGGCAGACTCTTTTAGGAGCGCCTGCATCTTGTCCGAAGACGTATTGGTGGTAGTAGGTCGGGGCAGCCGAACACCCACCTTTATTTACCCACCGCTTCCCATGGAATCTTAAGTGCAAAATTGTGCCTCCTCAGCACGTACTTTGCTGGTCCAGAAATTGTGCGGTGGGGGTGAGTCCCTATAGAGGGGAAGAGGAAGGATCTGAGTTATCGGTCTGAAGCCAAACTCGCTTCCTAGCTTTATGTGCCTTTATGGCGGATATCGGAGCTTGTTGATCTTCTTTATAACTGAATTGAGCTGCTAGGGCCACTGCTGCTCCTCAGTCCCAAGGGAGCGCTCGGTATTGCCGTTGACAGTAATGACCCCCTCAGGGCCTGGCATCTTGAGCTTGAGGTACGTGTATTGTGGGACCACGTTGAAACAAGCGAACACTGTCCATCCAAGCAGCGTGTGATAGCCGTTGCAGAAGGGCATGATATCGAAGATCAAGTCTTCGCTACGAAAGTTGTTGGGTGAGCTGAACACGACCTCTAGAGTTATTGAGCCTATGCATCGGGCCTCAATGCCCGGGATCACACCTTTGGAGGTAGTACCAGTGGGCTTGATCCTTGATGCATCGATGCCCATCTTTTTCACTGTATTTGAGTAGATCAGGTTAAGGCTACTTCCTCCGTCCATTAGGACCTTTGTGAGGTGATACCCATCTATAATGGGATCTAGGACGAGGGCCGCCAAACCCCCATGACGGATACTGGTCGGATGATCATGCCGATCAAAGGTGATCGGGTATGTCGACCATGGGTTGTACTTCGGGGCTACGGGTTCCACCGCGTAGACATCCTGGAGGGCGCGCTTCCTCTCCTTCTTTGGTATGTGGGTGGCATATATCATGTTCACCATTTTTACTTCGGGAGGGAACTTCTTCTGACTGCCACCCATTGGACCCCGAGGCTCATCTTCGTCCTTGTTGCGCGAGCTTTTGCCCTGGTCTTCGGGTTGTATCTTGCCGGCCTATTTAAACACCCAGCAGTTGCGGTGTGTGTGGTTGGCGGGCTTTTCCGAAGTTCCATGGATTTGGCAAGGCCTTTCCATGATCTTCGAGAGTTGAGTGGGTCCGTCACGATTGCCTTTAGGGGGCTTGTTCCGCTGCCCAAGTCGGGAATTGTGGAATCCGGCATTAAGCGTTGTGTCATAGGCATCATTACTATTGTGTCGGCGTTTATTCTTATTGCGCTTTGGCTTTTATTTGCCATCCTGGGCTTTGGGTGCCACGGGATCTTCATAATTGTGGTTGTGTCTAGCCAGCCAGTTATCCTTACCCGCGCAAAAGAGGGTCATGAGGGAGGTAAGGGCGGAAATAGTTCGAGGCTTGTCCTGGCCTAGCTGGCGGGCCAGCCATTCGTCCGAATATTGTGCCAGAAGGAGGCTATGGCCTCAGCATCCGGACAGTCGACAATTTGGTTCTTCTTAGTCAAGAACCGATTCCAAAACTGTCCGGCGGATTCGTCGGGCTTCTGGATGACATTGCTGAGATCCGAAGAGTCCAGCATGCGGACATAGGTCCCCTGGAAGTTAGAGCGGAACGCGTTTTCCAGGTCTTCCCAGCATCCTATGGAGTTTTCGGGGAGGCTGTTTAATAAGTGTCGAGCTGGCCCCTTAAGCTTAAGAGGTAGGTATTTGATGGCATGGAGATCATCTCCTCGTGCCATGTGGATATGGAGGAGGAAGTCCTCGATCCATACAGTTGGGTCAGTGGTCTCGTCGTATTGTTCTATATTCATGGGTTTAAACCCTTCGGGGAACTGATGTTGCACTACCTCGTCCGTGAAGCACAGAGGGTGAGCGGCGCCTCTGACCCATGCTATGTCTTGCTTGTATTCGGCGTCTGTATGGGGCCGGTGTGTTCTCAAACCCTGTTGTTTTGGTCGAACCATGGTCTGTACTCGCCACGTCTATCGGACGCGTACTCTCTGGATCCATAAATGGATCTAGTGTGGCCTTCTCTATGATCCAGGTCATTCGTAGGTCGAACCTGTCATCGGGCTCTAATGGATCCTTGCCCCATCTTATGGGCACTGCCGGTATGTAACAAGCATCATCGGCCATCCTATCTCAACCACGAGGGGGCGGTCCGGCTTGTCGTACGGAGTATGGTTTGGAGATGGGGTATGAGTAAGTTCATCATCAAATTGCGGTAGCAACCTTCTCCGAGGGCAGCTTTTGGGCTGGTTTGACGGGCCAGTGTCGTATACTTCCTCGGCTGAGAGGACTTTCGTCCATCGATTGTTGAGGTCATCCTGTTCGGCTTTGAGTTGTCATTCTTTGGTCTTTAGTCTGTGAGCCGTTGCTATGAGTCGTTGCCTGAATTCCTCCTGGTCCTCGAGGTTATCAGGGAGTACAAGTCATTGGCTTCTGGTATATCTTCCTTCTCGATGGGAGGAATGTAATCGTCGCCTTCGGGGTCGTTAACGGTATCGGGTCATTTTGATCCTCGGGCTCCTCTGGACCCTCAAACGGGTGCTCGAGGATCAGGATTGTCATGATCGGCGGGGGCATTACCTTCCCCATTTCTCATAATAGCAATTCTTCCCTTTTTTTGCTTTTGGATCGCTTATGCGATTTCCGATGCCTTGATGGCGCATCACCCGATTTGTCACCGTTGTTGTGAGGCGTATTATCGTCGTTGGTGGCAGGAGTGTCCACCATGTAGACGTCGTATGTAGAAGTGGCGGCCCAACTCCCAATGTTAACGGGGGTGGGAGCACGGTCCTCTTCATCCATGTATTCTGCCTCCTCGGAGGCATAGTCTAGCATGTCGGTTAAGTATTCGACGGTGGCTATCAAGTGGGTGGTGTGTGGGTCAAAAAAATTGTCCCTGCCCGAACTATAACTGGGCCGGGTGTAGATTGGGCTAGATCATTGATGATCCTCATCGACGAGAATTGCTCCAAGGCCTCGTCAACTGCTGAGGGCCCGATCAGATCCAGTTGTTCGGAACTCACGGAGTCAACCCCCATGAGGCCCACCCGTGGGGAATGTTCGGAAGGAACACATGTTTGGTCACATGGCTTGATGTCCAAACTGGGATGAGAGATCGGATTGCCGCCATGGGTGACCCCATTGGCATGTCCGAAAAAAAGGCTTGAGGTTAAGGCCTTAGAGTCCTCGGGGGCTGCAGGCGAAGCCGTGAGCCCGATTAGTGACAGGTCGCCCCGAGAGTCAACGAAGAACTCTAAGTTTCTAAATCTAACCTCTTGATCAGGGGTGAAACTCTCAACGCGACCTAGAAAGCCGGCGGAATCCGCATGCAGCACAATGCTGCTGAAGGCGAAGATCTGCCCGGGGACGAAAACGTCCATGTTATGAACCTCTTTGTTGATGAAGAGATGAGGCATCGATTCCATCTCGCTCACAGAGGAACTCTCAATGAAAGCACCAATGTCGGTGTCAAAACCGGTGGATCTTGGGTAGGGGGTCTCGAACTGTGAGACTAGGATCAATGGTAACAGGAGACTATGGGGACACGAGTTTACCCAGGTTTGGGCCCTCCAATGGAGGTAGTACCCTATGTCCTGCTTGATTGTATTGATGGTGTAAGGGGTTACAGATTTGATCTACCTCGAGATTGTATGTCTAACCCTAGATGAGTTGTCCTCTCTATACCCTAAAACCCTCCGGCTTATATAGATGCCGAAGATGCCTAGGGTTTACACATGGTCGGTTACATGCCGAAGAGATAAACTTGCCTAACTATTACATCAGACGTGGAGCGCAAGCCTTGTTTTTCCCGAAGCTTCCATCTAAGAGACTGGGCCTTCAAATCCTTTGGTGTTTGGTAAGCAGCCCTCGTAGTACGGCCCATAAGAATAGGTCGGCCATCCGAGGACCCCCTAATCCAGGACTCCCTCACCACCAATTGTCGATTCCAGAGCCACCGCCACAGATTGTTCTGTCAATCAAAATACATGTCGACTGAAAGAGACCACCAGAGTGAAAGATCTCCGAACCCCCATCGGATGAACCGTGAGACTAGTAGATCTAAAGACCTCGTCAGAAAAAACTCTACCCTTGGAGAAATCCAGGCCAAGGGTAGATCCAACATGAGAACCCATAAGAGATGGGTATTGCCTTGATCCCGAGAGTATGCCCGAGAGAATCATCGGTGAGGAATCAATAATTGATGTCTAGATGGGGAGATCCCTAGAGAAGGGGCCGAGGGTGGGGTTGGTGGGCTGGGGACTTGTGTTGCTGACTGGGGTTCCATTGCTTGCTATTGAGTTGCCCGCCTCGCTGCTGCTTCTACTTCCTCCTGTCGGGCGGCTCTCGCTGCATCAATGAGGTCTTGAGCATTTGGTAACCTAGGATGGGTTGGCGAGACCTGGGGCTGCTGCCGACATCCGCCACTAGAAATACTCGGAGACTCCACATGGCGGCTTTTGGTATGACTAGCATGTGACGTGGAGTCCACCCGATCATGGTTGTAAGAATATTGTGCTTGCCGTACTACTACTACTCTCAGCATCTCGATGGCGTTCCCAGCTTCGATCTCAACCGTGGCGTTTCCATGAATAGGTAGTGCTTCTAAGTTATGTGTCGCTGCCAACATATTGTCAACAGGGTTGGATAAGTGACCCGGTGGCGTCTGAAAGCGTTGCATTGGTGATTGAACCGGTGGAGGTTGGGTCGACTCAATTTGCTGGCGAGGCAGATCCTGCTAGGCTCCCGACATGTGTGAGCTAGTGAACAAGCGATTCGACTCCAAGTTCAACGGAAGCCAGGTCAAGTGTCTCCTCTGGTGCACCGCGTCAGAAGCATCCCGCCGAAGCCCTAACTGCCAAGCCTCGGCTTTTAAACGATCCGCCTCATTATGGATGCGAGCCTGTAATTCCGCCATCCGAGCATTTTCAACATCAATCTCTAGTCGAATCTTGGACATCTCGATGCGAAGCCTTGTCAACTATGTATTACGCTTTTCCTGGTTTTCGGCCGTGACAGGACTCTCAACGAGCTTGGCCATCTCGACCATCAGATCGCTATAGCTTGAGCCGACGTTTTACCTGACCCACCAGCGCCGTTTATAGCTCCAGCCGTCGATGGATCTGGAGCCGTCGCGGTTCGTGCCATGTAGATGGTGACCTGACGAGGCGGCTCATATGACTACTTGGCGGCTTGTACTTCTAGGAAGCCCCCAAGTCTCCCTTCATAAAGAGCGGAGTTGGATTCATTGTCTCCAATAGATGACTTGCCATCATAGTTGTTGGGGATGTCCTGGCCACCTAACGACTCAGCTGGGAGGCTGATCCCATGGGTGAAACCAATGAAGACGTGACACTGACCATCTTGATGCCGACTGGGTTGGGGTGCCGAGCCGGCTTGATGATGTCGGTGTGGATGTCCGGCTCGGGTACTGAAGTGTCAATCTTTCTGAAGGGGACCCGCTGCCCGGACTCGATTGAGTCGGCCTTGGGGCCCCAGCCTGAATTATCGGTGTAGTGCTTGTCGCGGCGACTCTTGATCATCAGAACAACTGCGTAGCTCCCGAACCCTGGAAGGGTTCCCTCTGAGAACTCAACTCCACCGTGCGTCAGCCCCATGGTGGGCGCCAACTGTCATGGTTTTGTCACGGCAGATGTCCTCATAGGAGAACTTAGGTGTGAGGCCATCGCCGCTGTGTGGCGACTCAAAGGGGTTGATCGGGAACGAGAGACAGATTTACCCAGGTTCGCCCCCTCCGATGGAGACAAAAGCCTACGTCCTACTTTTGTGTCTATATTGATGGTGATCTCGATTACAAGGGTGCAGAATCGCTAACCTAGCTTTCAAGGGTTTGTAACTTAGCCCTATTGGCCTCAGGGGCTCGCCTTTATATACAAGTCGAGGCCCTAGGTTTACAAGAGTCTAGGCCATGTTATGACTCATGATCTTTTACAACTCTACCTTGCCTTGTCTCTCAAGTAAGGAAAGTTTCTCTCGTCTTCTACCTTTTAGGTCTTGAGCCACCATCATCACACGTTGGATCGCCAGGCGGCTTATTTGGTAAGTCATCTTATTTGCCTTATTATCGACAACAACGCCCATCTTGAGTGTAACTCTTAAGCCGCTAGTACGTTGACCCCGCCCAATAGGAGGGTTACACCATAGGGTTATATCCCCAACAGGGGTCTGTCGGTGTCAAAACCGGCGGATCTCGGGTAGGGGGTCCCGAACTGTGAGACTAGAATCGATGGTAACAGGAGACGAAGGGGACACATATTTACCCAGGTGCGGGCCCTCCTATGGAGGTAATACCCTACGTCCTACTTTGTTGTATTGATGGTATGGGGGGGTATAGAGTTGATCTACCTTGATATCGAATAGCTAACCTTAGATGACTTGTTCTGTCTCTACAAACAAAAACCCTTCGGCTTATATAGACGCAGAGGGTACCTAGGGTTTACACATGGTCGGATACACGCCGAGGAGATAAACACGCCTATCTACAGTTGACGACTTGGAGGATATGTCACGGCTCCTTGAGGCCTCCATCCTGGCAACGATGACCCCAATACAGTTCAGCCCATAAGCAATGGGTCATCTATCTCACGACCCCCTAATCCAAGCCTCCCTTAGTATCCCCCGGACTAGCCTTCAACTTTGATACATATCCGGTAAATCTCCTCGTGTCGTCATCTTCGGCTTGTGAGGCGAGTCCCTCACTCCTGCTTGTTCAGCAACTGACCAGTCTTCGGCAAAATCCCAAGCTTCGGGAGCGTAGGTCCATTATAATAACCGCTCGTGTTCCTCGATCTCCGCGCGTCGTGGGGAGGTGAGTGGTCTATGATTTTTACAATCTTACCCCTCCGCAACGGAGGCATTACTCATTTAATCAAACAAAATCATGGTTCAGACCACATCCTTCTTCCTCCAACATCGAAAAAAGCTCCAAGCGGAAAACCCACGAAAGACATGGCCAACGCCCCCAGCTCCTCCACGTGCCCTGCTACCTCTTGAGCTTGCGTTGATTTTCCATTGAAGAGAAAAGGGTGATGCAGCAAAGTAGATAAGTATTTCCCACAGTTGTTGAGAACCAAGGTATCAATCCAGTAGGAGGAACACGCAAGTCACCGATGGATGCACCTACACAAAAAATCAAACTCTTACACCCAATGCTATAAAGGGGTTGTCAATCCCTTCACGGTTATTTGCAAGGATTAGATCTGATAGAGATAGATGTAAACGAGAACGGAAAATAAAAGGTAAATCAATTGCAGCAAAGTATTTTTGGTATTTTTCATTTATAGATCTGAAAATATATTATGGAAAGTAGACCTGAGGGGCATAGGTTTCACTAGAGGCTTCTCTCATGATGGCAAGTATTACGGTGAGTGAACAAATTACTCTCGAGCAATTGATAGAAAAGAAAATAATAATGGAGATATCCAAGGCAATGATCATGCATATAGGCATCACGTCTGTGTCAAGTAGACCGAAACGATTCTGCATCTATTACTATTACTCCACACATCGACCGACCCTTCCTGCATCTAGAGTATTAAGTTCATGAAGAACAAAGTAACGCATTAGGTAAGATGACATGATGTAGAGGGATAAACTCAAGCAATATGATGAAAACTCCATCTTTTTATCCTTGATGGAAACAATAAAATACGTGCATCTCTACCCCTACTATGTCACTGGGTGAGGACACCACAAGATTGAACCCAAAACTAAGCATTTCTCCCATTGCAAGAATTACCAGTCTAGTTGGCCAAACCAAAACAATAACTCGAATAGACTTGCAAAGATATGAAATCATGCATATAAGAATTCAGAAAAGACTCAAATAATATTCATAGATAATCTGAACATAAACCCACAATTCATCAGATCTCGACAAACACACCGCAAAAGAGTATTACATCGGATAGATCTCCATGAAGATCATGAACAACATGGTATTGAAGAGCAAAGAGATAGAAGAAGCCATCTAGCTACCAGCTATGGACCCAAAGGTCTGTGGTGAACTACTCACGAATCATCGAAGGGGCAATGGAGTTGATGAAGATGCCCTCCGTGATCGAATCCCCCTCCGGCAGATTACCGGAAAAGGCTCCAAGAATGGATCTCTAGGGAACCGAGGCTCCTGGCGGCGGAAAAGCATTTGCGTGGCTCCCACTAGTATACAGGGAATATTTGTGAATTTATAGGCCGAGAAATAGGGTTAGGGGAGCTGCCGTGGGCCCAGAAGCCAGGGGCACGCCACTGTGGCTTGTGGCCACACAGTGGCTCTCCCAACTTCATCTTCAAGTCTTCTGGCTTGCTTCTGGTCCAAGAAACTTTATTCCAAAGATTTTATTCCGTTTGGACTCCATTTAATATTCCTTATCTGCAATACTCAAAAATAAGGAAAAACAGAAAGTGGCACTAGGCTCTATATTAATAGGTTAGTCCCAAAAATAATATAAAATAGATATTAATGCATATAAAACATCCAAACAAATAATATAATAGCATGGAACAATCAAAAATTATAGATACGTTGGAGACGTATCAAGCATCCCCAAGCTTAATTCTTGCTTGTCCTTGAGTAGGTAAATGATAAAAACAAAAAAATTGATGTGCAATGCTACCTAACATATTTATCCATGTAATATTCTTTATTGTGGCATGAATATTCAGATCCATAAGATTCAAAACAATAGTATAATATTGACATAAAAACAGTAATACTTCGAGCACACCAACAAGGAAATCGTGTCCTTTCGAAATAACATGGCCTTAGAAAGTTATCCCTACAAAATCATATGGTCTGGCTATGCTCCATCTTCCCCACACAAAGTATCTAAATCATGCACAACCCCGATGAACAAGTCATGCACTTGTTTCACACTTTTGGTGTTATCAAACCTTTTCAACTCTCACGCAATACATGAGCGTGAGCCATGGATATAGCACTATAGGTGGAATAGAATATGGTGGAGGTTACAAGGAAAAATAGGAAAAGATAGTCTCACATCAACTAGGCGTATCAACGGGCTATGGAGATGCCCATCGATAGATATTAATGCGAGTGAGTAGGGATTGCCATGCAACAAATTCACTTAGAGCTATCAGTGTATGAAAGCTCAAAAATAAAACTAAGTGGACATGCAAGAAGAAATTCCACTAGTTATATGAAAGTGACAAAATAGGAGACTCTCTATCATGAAGATCATGGTGCTACTTTGAAGCAAAACTACGGAAAAAGATAGTAGCAATTGTCCCCCTCTCTTTCTATCATTTCCTTTTTATTATTATTATTATTATTATTTGGTGGGCATCTTTGGCCTCTTTTATTTATTTATTTGGGCTTCGCTGGCCTCTTTTATTTTTTTGTAAAGTCCGGATACTCATCCCAACTTGGGAGGGAGTCATGGCTTCCATCATTCTTTTCTCACATGGGACAATGCTCTAATAATGAAAATCATCACACTTTTATTTACTTACACACTACTAGAATCAGCAAATTTGTCGTGAGCCAGTTCTTTGCCGTCAGCTGGCGAACGGCAAAGAAGCTCTTTGCCATCCATTTCCAGAAAACGGACGACAAACAACTAGCTGACGGCAAAGAAGCTCTTTGCCATCAGCCACTTCTTTGCCGTCTGCTAGCGGATGGCAAAGGAGGTTTGCTGTCAGCTAGTGGACGGCAAAGAGGGAGGGGGGGCCACTGATGAGCCGCTTACAAC
The DNA here is from genome assembly GCA_022496015.1 of Hordeum marinum. Taxonomy (NCBI): domain Eukaryota; kingdom Viridiplantae; phylum Streptophyta; class Magnoliopsida; order Poales; family Poaceae; genus Hordeum; species Hordeum marinum. The sequence goes on from CM039673.1 coordinate 19,287,046, forward strand.
TTAACCTAACGGCCCCCCTCTTTGTCGTCTGCTAGCGGAAGGCAAACCTCCTTTGCCGTCTGCTAGCGGACGGAAAAGAGGTGACTTAACTAATGGCAGCGCCCCACCCCGCCTCTCTCTCTCTATTTCTCTCCCTCTCCTCCCCGTCGCCCACCGCACGCGCGCCGTCGCCCCGTCGCCCCACCACCCCGCCACCCCATCGGCCCACCGCCCCGGCGCCACCGCCACCCCCGGCGCCATCGTCGCCCCGTCGCCCCCGCCGCCTCGCCTAGGCCCTCCTGCGTCCCACCGCCCCGGAGCCCTGCGGCCCCGTCACCACCACCACCCGTCGCCCGCGCCCGCCGCCCCACCGGCCCACCGCCCCGGACGGTGCCTTGTGGCCCCCCTACGCCCCCTTCGCCCCTGCCACCCGCCGCTCCTAGGCGCCCGAGGGCCCCTGTTCCCTATCCCCGCTCGGCCGCCACCGCTGCCCCAGCGCTCCCTCGGCCCTCCCCGGCGCTCCCTCGGCCCTCCCCGGCGCTCCCTCGCCCCTCCCCGACGCCCCTTGCCCCGCCCCCCTCCGGTAAGCTCTTCCCCTCTCCTCTTTTTTCTGTTTTTTTATTTTAGTTTAGGTTTAGATTATTAGGTTAGTGTTAATTAGGTTACTGTTAATTAGGTTAGTGTTAGTTTAGGTTAGTGTTAGTTAGGTTATTATTAGTTTAGGTTTATTAGGTTAGTTTTAGTTTAGGTTTATTAGGTTAGTGCAAAAAGAAGAAGAAGAAGAAGAAGAAGAAGAAGAAGATGAGGAGAAGAGGAGAAGAAGAAGGAGAAGGGGAAGGGGAAGAAGAAGAAGAAGAAGAAGAAGAAGAGAACAGCCCCCGATCCCCGACGACACTAACCCCCAACCTCCGACGCCACCGACCCTCGACCCCCGATGCCACCGACCCCTAACCCCCGACGCCACCGACCACCGACGCCTCGGACCACCGACGCCATCATCCCCCGACCACCGACACCACCGATGCCATCGACCCCCGACCACCAATGCCACCGACCCCTGACTCCCGACACCACCGACCGCCGACGCCACTGACACCTGATGCCACTGTCTCCTGATGCTACTGACCCCTGACCCCCGACACCTATTCTGCCTCATGTTGACCAAAAAGGTTCTCTTCGGACTTTGTGAGGCCGAGGAGGTCATAGTTTTGTAAATTATGAGCTAGGTCACATATTTTCCTATTTTGTTATAAAAAACATTTGTATTGATCAAGTGAATTTCAATGTGCAGTTGTTCGACGACCTCCCCGTGCATTTGATGAGCTCCCCTGCTGCGTTCGTTGGTGAGCACAAATGACATCTTCTCCCCCGGCACCCTTAAAAAAATTTGCTCTATTCCGGTCTTCGTGTCGATGAAACTTGCTAGCTATAGGTGTATTCAATCATCAGTATGTGTGACCACTATGCTTCTCCCGTTCGAAAGGGTTACATCTATAAATATGCATGCATTAGCATATTTATAACCGTGATTCTTTCAAATTGTCCAAGTTGTCCATGGACAACCAGAGTATGTGTAGATTGGGTTCGTTTTCCCATATGCTCTCCTCCGGATCCGATGCAGAATTTCGTCAGTGCCACCCTATTGTTCTCCAGGTACACATCCTCTCTGCTTATTACCGAGACGTGTATCAGGAGAAAAGCGGGGAGGTGCTGCCGAAATTGTGCGTCAGATCAGGAGTAGAGCATGGGAAAACAAACCCAATCTACACATACTCGGGTGGGCTTAGGACCTATCTTTACCTACTAGCGTCTAGGTTGCATCGACGTAATACAACTGACAAACTCTATTAACTGATGAATATGGTTTGCTGAATTATTTATATATTTTGTGTGTGTCCAGTAGCTAGGCAAGATGAGTAATCGTGGGTGGATGTACACCGGTCACACTAGTCAGAAAGACATGACCCATGAATGGATGACAAAAGCCAAGGGGTTTGTGAGAGTCGCATTTGCAAATGGACAAAAAATAACCTGGTGCCCCTGTGTCGAATGGGACAACTATCATAAGAGGTTAGAGTTTGAAATGATCAAACACCTACAGAAGTGGGGTTTTACGCCTAATTATATGGTCTGGACATTTCATGGTGAGTTTGCCCAATGTGCCAGAGCTAAGGTGGTTCGTCGTCGCACCGACGAGCATGGTATCGGGACGAAGACATGGTGCAAGACTTTGATGATGCTCGGGATTCAGACGATGAGATGAAGGAATCTGCAAAGGCCTTCTATGAAATGTTGGAGTCTTCAAAACGTCCTCTCCACGAGCACACTGAGCTTTGTCAGTTGGATGCCATCGCGCAAGTAATGGCTCTGAAGGCTCAGTTCAACCTGGGCAGAGAATGCTACAACGCGATGATGACGATATTTGGACGCTTTCTACCCAAAGGCCATGTATTGCCACCAAACCTGTACCAGTCAGAAAAATCCTACGTGCGCTAATATGCCCGATGAGAAGATAGATGCCTGTGAGAATGGATGTGCCTTATTTAGGCTTGAGTATGCGGGCTTCAACTATTGTCCCATTTGCAATACTTCCAGGTATGTTCTGGTAGACAACGGTATGGGTGAGAAGAGTCAGACCAAAATCACAGTCAAGGTTCTTAGGTATCTGCCAATCATACCAAGACTTCAATGTCTTTTCATGGTCGAAGAGACGGCCAGACAGATGACGTGGCATAAATTGGGCAAAACAACAGAACTAGATGCAGATGGGAATATGATGTTGGGACACACTTCAGACGCTTTTGCGTGGAAGCACTTCGATGCATTACATAAGGATAAAGCAGCAGATCTAAGGCATCCTCGAGTTGCCATCAGCACGAATGGGTTCAATGTTTATGGTATGATGGCAGCACAATACAGGTGTTGGCGTGTATTTGTCATTCCACTCAATCTCCCCCCCCCCTCCCGGAGAGATTATGAAAACAAAGAACATTTTCATAACGTTGATAATTCCAGGGCCCAAATATTCAGGGAAGAATATGAATGTGTACATGCAGCCACTTAAGGATGAATTGCAAGAAGCCTGGGATAATGGGATCAAGACATACGACGCCGCCACCCAAAAAAACTTCAAAATGCATGTGTGGTACATGTACTCGACGCATGACTTGCCGGCGTATGTGCTATTCGTTGGCTGGTGTGTGCATGCAAGGTTCCCGTGCCCCACATGCAAGGCAGCTCTTGAGTTCCATTGGCTATAGGCGGGTCACAAGTTTTCTTGCTTCGACATGCATAGACAGTTCCTGGATCCTGACCATAAGTTCAGAAAAGAAAAGAAGAATTTCATCAAAGATAGAGTTGTCAAAAACATTGCACCACCTGCGTTGACAGGCTAACAGATTATGGATCAGATAAATGCTCTCGAGCCGGATCCAAATCGTCCACGGTATTTCAAAGGGTATAATACGGAACACGCCTGGACTCACAAGATATGTTTGTGGGATCTGCCTTACTTTAAAGACCTCCTTTTCCCACACAACATCGATGTGATGCACACTGAAAACAATATCACGGAGGCCCTTTTTGGTACATTGTTCGGCATAGAGGGGAAGTCGAAGGATAATCCTAAGGCTAGAGTCGATCAGGAGGCTGTATGTGATAGACCGTTAAAACATACGACAACCGAAAGGAAAGAAGAACTAGAGGAAGCCAAAGGCATGGTTCAATCTTGGAAGGCCAGCTATGAGGGAAATGATCTTGTGGATGAAAATGCAGTTGATGTTCCCCGATGGGTATGCAGCGAATCTAAAGAGGGGAGCGAGTCTTGACAAATTGAAAATATTTGGTCTGAAGAGTCATGATTGGCACATATGGCTTGAGCGGGTAATGCTGGTGATGTTGAATGGATTTATCCCTAAGGATGAATGGCTAGTACTAGCAGAGCTGAGCTATTTCTTCCGTGCTCTTTGTGCGGAAGAACTATCGCCTGACGTGCTAGACGAACTGGAAGAGTTGGCGCCGGAGTTGATCTGCAAGTTAGAAAAGATCTTTCCACCGGGCTTCTTTAATCCAATGCAGCATTTGATTTTGCATATCCCGGTCGAGGCAAGATTGGGGGGCCTGTGCAAAATCGTTGGTGCTTCGCAACTGAGAGGATGCAGAAGACGCTTCGAGGAAAATGTAAAAATAAACATAGAGTTGAAGCATCGATGGCCGAGGCATTCATTACTGAGGAGGCGGCAAACTTCGTGACAGCACACTACAAAGCCAAGAATCGTCATTTGCATAATCCGAAGCCTCGGTATAATGATGGCGACTGTGAAAAGGTCGATCCAACCTCAACCTATTCAAAGGGAAGCTCGCACCAACCGGTTCTTCGAAAGCAATAGCGTTGGATGTCGAAGAATGGCGGACCATTTCATTGTATATCTTCAACAACCTAATAGAAGTGCGGCCATACATCGATTAAGTTCTCGGTACATTGTTTTGCAACTTCTAATTCCTTTGAAATGCTCTTATTCCCGGATATGTGATACAGTCGATACGTCACCAAATTCTAGGATGGAGCGGTGATCCAAAAGGATTCCATCGAAGAGTATGAGCTTCTAGCAAAGCATGGAGGCGGCTATCCCGGTTTCATCTCTTGGTTCAAGCAAACGGTAATTTCCATTAGACGATTTCATTTCTTCATCTAGTTTGTGGCTAATGCAACAATCCTTTCATATTAAACTTGTAGGCTAATGCAGAGTCTATGGACTCCGAATTGAGACAAGTCGCTAATGGTTTTGACTATAAGGTTCGTTGATTTGACAAATATGACATCAACAGGTATCGCTTTCGTACTTTTGGCAAAGAGCTATCTATGGCCGACCGAAAGTCTACAAATTGTTGTGTCTCCGTTGTCGGTGAACGAGGGGTCGAGTATTATGGAAGAGTTGAAGCAATTTATGAACTTACATTCTTTGGTGAAAACCCACCAAACGTCGTAGTCTTCAAATGTTATTGGTTCGAGCCGAAGGAGACTAGAAGGACTCATGAACATATAGGGTTAGTCGAAATCAAACAAAGCACCCATTTAGATGTTCCCGATGTCTATATTATGGCTCAACAGGCGACCCAAGTTTTCTATCTACCATGGGCCTGCCAAACGGATCCAAATCTGAATGGTTGGGATGTCGTTTATGATGTGTCGCCACATTTTAGACCACCTCCGCTCAATGAATATGATTATGAACCTCACAATTACCCAAACACATATGAAGGAGAATTCTTCCAAGAAACACGTGTTTCCAAAAAATGTTTCAAGAACCGCTCTACTTCACCCCAGAACATTGAGGTAGATAGCGACAGTGAATCCAACTTCACCCCTGAGCTGGAAAAAGAAGAGACAGAAGAAGAAGAGGATACTGTTGCGGATGACCTGTCAATGCTTGACCGATTACATAAAGGAGGCCTTCCACATGTTGATGCATTTGTTGATGATGCTGATGAGCACGTCATTACTGATAGTGATGATGATTATGCATTTATTGATCCCGGAGCATATATAGATGATGAAGATTAATATTAGTAATGTCAGGTATTCAATTATTATTATGTACATATTTATTATTAATTATTCCATGCTATTAGGTATTCAATTTTTTATGTTGACCTAATTTCGTTCACTCTTTGTCATTGCAGGTGTTGACAGATGGTGGGCGCAGGTCGAGAGCGCTCTGAGCCTCCTTCCTCAGCGCGTGTTGGGAGGGGTGCTATTATTCCACCCTAGCAACTCCGAAGAGCGCTGGTACACTATATGCAGACACTGGCGGGAGCTTCTTCTTTGACCGGGAGAGGTCGAGGGAAGACGAAGAGAGGTGCTAGAGGTAGGAAGGGAGGGAGGACGAAGAGAGGTGCTAGAGGTAGGAAGGCTGTTGCGCCTTCCTTGCTGCCACCCCCAACTGATTCTCCCGACCACAGGAGTGCTCCATCTCAGGTGGACCTGTCTGACTTGGACCCGTCTCGGACTCCGATCGCCGAGCCTCAGGCTAACGAACCTCGGGTCACCGAGCCTTCGTCCCAGGAGACTCCGGTCCCAGAGTCTTCGTCCCACGTGACTCCGAAGGCTAGTGGCCATGCTGATGGTGGCAAGGACAACTTTTATGAGGATACCTATAGCGAGGGCGAGCTGGTTGAGGAGGGCAAGAAGGTCTACCAGCGTGGTTGTACAAAGCTCCCGCCCATGCCGATGACCCGCGATCAGAGGTGGTTGATTGTGCCTAATGCAGAGAAGTAAGTGCATTTACTCTTTTTTAACCTTTTGCCTTCATGTTTCTTCAAATTAATATCTAATTTGTTGGCCTTGTCATACTGCAGGGGTTGGAAACACGACCCTGGTGTCCATAGGCCCAACCAAGTCCTTGGTGTGCTTATCCGGCACCACTTCCCGGGAAAGGCCACGTTGCCCGGTGAGGGTGAGGTTCCACAGGTAGCACTGAGCTGGGAGCTGTACGTGGCTGCCCCGGCCCCGCCGGAGGTGACGCTCGATAGTGTGTTGTGTGAGACGGTGGCCGACATTGTGATCCGGTGGTTTTGGGTAATTTCTCCTTTACAGAATTAAAAATCAACAGCACCTAGTGATTGTACTAATCGGTGTTGTCTTATTTGATTGCAGACCTTCTACAGGTGTCTTGAGGAACACGAGGCGGACGTGGCTATTGTACTCGTAACCGAGTGCAAGCGCCTACTTCAGAACTTAAGGCACGAGGCTCGGGTGCAGGATATTCGAGACTACTATGCCTCGACTAACATTAAGAGGGACAAGAAGAAGTGCCGCAAAAAAAATCTGAGTAAGGGAATGTAGCGACCGACCTGAAACGGTCGAATCTCTGGTGTTTTCGTACCATCCCAAGATCATGCTCGTACACACACGGTACATCAATGTATATATCAAAGGGAAAATCACACAACTTTATTTAAGCGAAATCTCATATCGAGTCCTTTATTACAATAAGAATTACAATAAAGTGGCTGGAGGCCAACTCATGAGATAAACTAAACCAAAATCTTGCGGAAGCTTCAAAGGTAGTTGAGTCCATCTGACTCCAAGGGCATCTCACTGAGCGTAGAGCATATCCTCACTCCTGGTCGGAAAAGTACTCTGCAACATGATATGTTGCAGTCGTGTAGGTCAGCATATTGAATATGCCGGCAATGTCACAAAAGAGAGGGGTGAAAATAATCATCTATTTTATATGCATATATGGCAGGTGGGGGTAGTAAGTTTTGCGTAAAGCCAATTTTTCCTACAACAAGAGAGGGGCAAAACAGAAGTTTTTACTACAATGTTGGTTGATTAATGAGATGGTTCCACCAACCAATTCTCATACCCAAGTTGTCATTAATACCCACATCAGTATAATTCTTTGTGTTGAGAGTTCCAGATAGTTTCAGTTCCCTTTGCTCAAGTTGTCCATGACCGTGGACACGGCTAATTGATTAGGTTTGTGTACTCTGTAGAGTTTTGCACACGTTCCCCACAAGATTTGATCGCCTCCGTTGGATTCCTCGCACTTCAGGGTGTTTGAGGAACGGATGATCAAAACATTGTCTTCTAAGGGGTTCCTCTGAGACTCTGTCGGTGCCCATCCTTTCCTACCGTTCTTCTACATCTCGTAGCACTGCCTGTCCAGGGTCACCACAATATCCAACCAAGCCAGAGCCCATAATGGCTTGTGGCTGTGCAGGTAAGCCTTGGGTCTTGAAGCATCCATCCATCTCTTTGTTCCTAGGTGGACCGTTCCGCGTGAATACTGGCACTTCTCCAGCAACACCTAGGCTAACCACTGGCTTCTCCAGGGCGCCGTTCAACCATCATCCACCCAGAGGTATGTTGAAAACTTGGAGTCTTTAAGTCTTGATCATCATGTAGGTCTTGTAATTATTATCTCACAACTCTCATGAATCACACAACCACCCCGTCTACTAATAGCATAGCAAAATTAAATCAACGTTTCCCGGTGCCAAAGTGTCAAAGGGTTTCAGGGGTGCCTACCACATGATACTACATCAAGTAACCAAATTTCCAAATTACCTACTTTGCATGCAAAATGGGGAGATGGTAGAACTAATGCAATAAAACATGGGTAAAACATGATCAAAGTGACTTGCCTTGCTACCGATCCTCGTACTCAAGTGACTCTAGGTAACAAGCTTCGCACTCCGGATGATCTAACGAATCAAACAAAACACACAATAAACATAGCCACAGTACGCTTTACACAACAGCAAGTAAACTAATAATACTACAACAATCAATAGCACAATCAAAAGAAAGAAATCAAACAAAGTAGAAAACCTCTCAACTTTTTGTGGCAAGACTTCTACTAAGACATAACAAGACAAAAATTGTTTTCAGCAACTAATAAATACATAACAGAAAATAAATACTAAAATTTTATTAGAAAACAGGAAGTATTTTATCATAAAACTTTTGTGCAAAAGAATTACTACAAAAACTTTTTACTAAACAATATTTATGGTGAAAACAATGTTTACCTATTAAAATAGAACACACAAAAACATAATATTTTTATTAACAGAAAATAAATCTCCTAATGTTGAATAATAGAAAACTAAAAGAACTACAATAGAAAGTTAAACTAAAACAGAATCAAAATAAACTAAAATAAAAACAATTTAATTAAACCCTAAGAAGAACTAAACAGAATCTGTTTTTGCTAAAAACCCTAATCTAAAATATCCTAAAAATTCTCAAACAAAGCAGGATGATAAACCTAACTAATACAAAACAGTGGCAAAAAGAATCACTCAAAAATAAGTTTTTAAACTCCAGTTATTCAAGTTTTAGTGATTTGATCAAATTTAACAAAATTCAAATTTAAAAGTTCAAATTTGAAACTAAAACTACAGACAGAAACTACATGAAATTTGTGACATGTTGCAAAAAGAATCAATCAAAAACTCCAAATATCCTAAAAGATATAACAAAAACAAAAACAAAAACTATTCTGTTCTTCTAAAACAAAAACAGAAAAGAAAAAATAAACTAACGAACAGTGTGCTACGTGTCATGTTGTGATTGGCCGAGGCGATGTGCGTGTGGGGTTTAGTGAGTGGATGGCCGAGCTTTAGGGGATACCGGTTCGAGGATTTAAATGATCTAATCCTAGGCGTTGGATTTAGATCGGACGGTCTAGGGAGCGGTGGCTTACAGAGAGAGACGAGGTCTCCGGCGATGGTCGACGGCGGCGGTGGCTCGGTGGTGATCAGGCGCGGTGTTCCGATGGTCGGGGCGACGTCCGAAGGTTGCAGTCGACGGCGGTGGACCTCCGGCGATGATAGGTGGCGACAGTGGGGTGTGGGGGTGACGGGGGCGACGGTCAGGATCTCGGAGAGCTTCGGTGGGAGGCCGAACTCCGGCGAGGTGCGGGGGCGACGCTCTTGCGAGGGGAGTGGGGTTTCAAGGGGGAATGGAACGCGGCGAGGCAGGGGATTTATATAGGGGCCTCGAGGGGTCAGGAAATGGAAGGAGGAGGGAGATCCGGGCGGGAGTGGATCTCGCCGGCGAGGTGGGGGCGAAAGGAAGGGGGTGACCGCGGGGATCACGCGGTCGGTCGATGGGTCCCATGCGACAAAGAGAGGGGAGCGGCGTTTGCGGCGTCGGTGGCCAATCCGAATTAAATTCGGATCTGGCGTGGGTGTGGTGGGCCAGTGGACTTTCCTAATACGCGAATTTTTTTCCTTTTTCCAATTTACAGAGAAAGAAAACTAGTTTATGGCAATGAAAACATTTCCAAAAAATGAAGATATATATATTAAATTGACCAAGGTAATAAATGCAAGTTAATGAACATTTTTCAATAGCCAAAATAAATACTTTAAAAAAAATTCAAAAAATGCCTAAATTGATTTTAATTCTTTTTGGCAATAAATTTTCAAATAACCCCCTGGGTTTTATGGTTCAATTACTTCACAAAAATACCCTTTATATGGAGTGTCATGTTCCTCCTCTCATATTTGAATATTTCAGGGTTTTGGCAAGATAGGAAAAACCAATGATGGAAAAGTAGAGATGGCCTTTCAGAAATCCAAAAGGGAAACTTCAACAATTCATTTCACTCAAACAACATGATGATGATGCATAGCTATATTTCATAACATTCCAAAATGGAATTTTGGGATGTTACAAACCTACCCACCTTAAGATGAATCTCGCCCTCAAGATTCGGGTTGGCTAGAAAATAGGTGAGGGTGGTCTCGACGAAGATCTTCTTCGCGTTCCCAGGTGGCTTCTTCCTCGGTGTGGTGACTCCACAGAACCTTACAGAACTTGATGATCTTGCTGCAGGTAACTCTGTTGGTAGTCTCGAGGATTCTGACGGGCTTCTCCTTGTAAGTCAGATCACTGTCAAGTTGTATGGCCTCTAGGGGCACTGTGTCTCTTAAAGGAATATCAGCCATCTCAGCGTGGCATTTCTTCAGCTACGAAACATGGAAAACATCATGAACTCTGGACAATCCTTCCGGCAATTCCAGCCTATATGCAACTTCCCCTCTACGTTCAAGAATTTTGTAGGGGCCTATTAATCTGGGTGCTAACTTTCCTTTAACACCAAACCTCTTGATTCCTCGAAGTGAGGACACACGAAGGTATGCTCGGTCTCCCACTTCATACGTCACCTCCTTGCGTTTGCTATCAGCATAGCTCTTCTGCCTGGATTGGGCTATCTTGAGTCGGTCTCGAATTAGATTGACCTTTTCTTCAGAATCTCGGATAAGATTGGGACTAAAAAGCTTTCAGTCTCCAACACCATCCCACATCAATGGCGTTCTGCACCTCCTTCCGTATAAGGCTTCGAAAGGGGCCATCTTCAGACTGGTCTGATAACTGTTGTTGTATGAGAACACTGCGTAAGGTAAGTTGTCATCCCAACTAGACCCATAGTCTAGCGCACAAGCTCTCAACATGTCCTCTAGAATCTGGTTGACTCTCTCAGTCTGTCCATCGGTCTGCGGATGGAAAGCTGTACTGAACTCCAGCCTTGTACCCAAAGTTTCGTGTAACTGATGCCAAAACTTTGAGGTAAATTGTGTTCCTCTATCTGACACAATACTCCTCAGAACTCCATGCAGACATACGATCCTGGTCATATATATCTTGGCTAACTTAGCACTGGTATAGGTGGTCTTCACTAGGATGAAATGAGCCACCTTGGTCAAGCGATCGACCACTACCCAGATGGAATCATAGCCGGAACGGGTCCTGGGTAATCCGGTGATGAAGTCCATACCAAGCTTATCCCATTTCCAATCGGAAATTGGTAAAGGTTGGAGTAACCCTGTTGGTTTCTGATGTTCCGCCTTTACTCGCTGACAAACATCACATACCGCAACATGTTCAGCAATATCCTTCTTCATACCTGTCCACAGTAACTTTCCTTCAAATCCAGATACATCTTGGTGTTGCCTAGGTGTATCGAGTAAGGTGAATCGTGGGCTTCTTGAAGTATCAACTTCCTGAGCTCTGGGCCATTGAGTACATAGATTCGGTCTTCAAACCACAGAGTTCCTTGTTCATCCTCACGAAAGCCTTTAGCTTTTCCATCCTTCATTCTCTGCTTTATCTCAGCTATCTCCTTGTCCGACTTCTGGGCTTCACGAATTCTTTCGGTCAAAGTGGACTAGATCGCCAGTGTGGCAACATATCCTCTTGGAACTATCTCTAGCCGGAGCTCTCTGAGATCATCAACTAAGTCCTGGGGTAATCCTCCCGCTATGAGTGTGTTCACATAACTCTTTCGACTCAAGGCATCTGCTACAACGTTTGCCTTCCCTGGATGATAATGCAATCTCATGTCATAGTCCTTGATTAACTCTATCCATCTCCTCTGTCTGAGGTTCAACTCCTTCTGCGTGAAGATATACTTCAGGCTTTTATGATCAGTGTAAACATCACAACTATTTCCGACAAGGAAATGTCTCCAGGTCTTGAGTGCGTGCACTATAGCTGCTAACTCCAAATCATGGGTGGCATAGTTCAACTCATGAGGTCGTAGCTGTCTGGATGCATAGGCTACAACTTTTCCCTCCTGTATGAGTACTCCTCCAAGTCCTTGACGTGAAGCATCACAATAAACCTGGAAGTCCTTCCGAATATTTGGCAAAATCAACACTGGGGCTATGACCAAACGTTTCTTCAACTCCTGGAAACTAGCTTCACATTCCTCAGTCCAAATATACTTAGACTCTTTCTTCAACAATTCTGTCATGGACTTGGCAATCCTTGAGAAATTCTTAATGAACCTCCGGTAATATCCGGCAAGTCCAAGAAAACTGCGGATCCCCTTAACTGAGGTGGGTGACTTCCACTCGGTGACTGCTTCAACCTTAGAGGGGTCCACTGCTATTCCATCTCCAGAAATAACATGTCCAAGGAATCCAACTTCCATCAGCCAGAAATCACATTTGCTGAATTTGGCATATAACTGATGCTCTCTAAGCTTCTCCGGAACTAAACGCAAGTGTTCCTTGTGTTCTTCCTCGCTCTTGGAGAATATCAATATATCATCGATGAACACCATGACAAACTTGTCTAGATATTCCATAAACACCTTGTTCATCATACTCATGAAATAGGCAGGAGCATTAGTCAAACCAAAAGACATGACTGTATACTCATATAAGCCATACCTTGTGGCGAAGGCTGTTTTGGGTATATCCTGTTCACAAATTTTCAATTGGTGATACCCTGATCGAAGATCGATCTTGGAGAACACATTGGCTCCCACTAGCTGATCGAACAAGTCATTAATCATCGGTAGAGGGTACTTGTTCTTGATAGTCATCTCGTTCAATGCACGATAATTGACTACCATCCTCAAGGTTTTATCCTTCTTCTCCACCAAACGAACTGGGGCTCCCCAAGGTGAAGAACTTGGACGAATGTACCCTTTGTCCAATAACTCCTTAATCTGCTTCTTGATTTCTTCTAAATCATTTGTGGGCATCCGATAGGGTCTCTTGGAAATTGGGGTTGTTCCTGGCAGTAACTCTATCAGGAACTCAATCTCTCTATCTGGTGGCATGCCTGGCAATTCCTCTGGGAATACATCTGGGAAATCTTGTACAACCGGCACTTCTTCCTGAACAACTCCTGTGAGGGAATTCACCCGAGTACTCTTCGGTGTGCGTCGGGATACATACTTAATCCTCTTGTTTTCTGGGGTGGTGAGCAAAATGGACTTGCTAGGGCAATCAAGGTTTCCTTCATACTTGGACATCCAATCCATGCCTAGGATTACATCCAATCCCTGGGACTCTAAGACGATGAGGTCGGTGGGAAAAACATGGTTTCCTATATTGAGTTTCAATGCGTGGCATTCTATCCCTGCCATCATCATGCCTCCTGGGGAATTGACCTTAATGGGCCGACTAAGGGTTCTGGTGGGCAAATCATACTTTTCCACAACTACCCTTGATATGAATGAATGAGTTGCACCGGAATCAAAAAGTACCATAACTGGACGTGAATGCAATAAAAACTTACCAACCACAGTCTCGGGCTGATCATAGACTTCCTCCACATCAATGTGGTTCACCTGAGCACGGGGAAAAGGATTTGGCTTCTTAGCTAATGAGTTGTCGTTGTTGTTGCCGTTTCCATTTCCCTGCTTGTTCTGGGGACATTCAGTGGCATAGTGCCCTGTCTTCTGGCACTTGAAGCAGGTGATATGGTTCAGATCCTTCTGAGGTGGAGCGGGACGGTGTTGGTTACCATTTCCACCTCCATTGCCATTCTTGAAGTTGCCATTGTTGGGACGATTATTCCCACTTCCCCCATGGTTGTGGCCTCCATGGTTGTGCATGGCATGAGTGTGTCCTCCATACTTACCGGTCCCTGATCCGGTATTCCCTGAGTACGGGGAGTAGCGGGGCTTCTGTTGAGCTCCAGAGTTAGATTTCCCCTGTCCATACTTCCTCTTGCGGTTTTTAGTTTGTTGTTGCTTCCCCTCCAAGATGAGGGCCTTGTCTACCAGCTCCTGGTAGTTGTTGAAAGTAGCCACCATCAGCTGCATGCTCAACTCATCGTTGAGTCCTACTAGGAACTTCTCCTGCTTGGCTGCATCATCGGCCACATCTCCTAGTGCATAACGGGCCAACATGCTGAATTCATCCACGTACTGGGCCACTGAGCGATTCCCTTGGCGCAAGTTATGAAACTCACGCTTCTTCAGATTCATGGCTCCAGCCGAAACATGAGCGATGCAGAAAGCTAGCTTGAACTACTCCCAAGTCACACCATCAATGGGGTACGTGGTGGTGTAGTTCTCCCACCATGAAGATGCTGGCCCCTCAAGTTGATGGGCGGAAAAGCGCACCTTTTCAGTCTCAGTGCATCCAGCGGTGATGAGTTCCCTCTCCATCTTGCGGAGCCAATAATCTGCCACAATGGGCTCAGTGCTGCTGGAGAAGGTCGGTGGATTCAGCCTCAGAAAACGGGTGAGGTTGTCGCCCTGAGGTGGAGGGCGGTTGTTGTTGTTGGTCTGGTTCTGGATCAACAGCTGCATCAAGGCATTCTGCTGCTGGAGGAGTTGTGTGAGTTCCGGTGGAAACGTGAAGTCGGGCTCACGTTGCGGGGGCATATTGCTGTTTTTAGAGGGAAGAGAATTAGAATAGAACAAGGGCCTAAAGGAAAAAATTCACTACCCATATGCAATGCAACAAACATATCACACCAAAACACTCATTCATTTATTCAACTCAAGGTTCAAACATCGAGATACAAGTCTCCAAATAAAACTAAACATTAGCCTATGTTTTAACGATGAAATCAAAGATACATGGAGGGCATTGCTAAAGTTCTCATCAAAAGTCCATGGTGATGTGGCCTCCTCCGGTGGCGCTCTCCTCATAGTCATCATCATTGATGATCAAGGGAGCCATGTCTCCTTCTGGGTGAAGATTTCCTCCCACGTCCAGTTGTTCCTCCAGATTTGCAATGCGAGTCTTCAGCTTCTCGATCCTCTCCAAGAAGTCCTTCACTTCATGCTCATGCTCGTAATTGGCTTCTCATATGTCAGCTTCGAGGTCAAGCTCGCGGTTCATCAGCTTTTTGATCGTCTTCGTGTCTGTGCGTACCCGAAGCTCTAGATTCCTGATGTGAGTCTCCAAAGTCTGGATATAAGAAATGGTGGAATCTTCAGTGGGGGTGTTTATGATATTTCCATTGGCATCTCTGCGACAAACCATGTTGAGGCTTGGCGAAATAGGACCACCCCTGTATTCCTCCTAAATACGTCCGAGGGCACGGTGAATCGCCATATCCCTCCCAAGAATCCAGCTGGGTGCCACAAACAGCAAGTAAACTAATAATACTATTTACACAACAGCAAGTAAACTAATAATACTACAACAATCAATAGCACAATCAAAAGAAAGAAATCAAACAAAGTAGAAAACCTCTCAACTTTTTGTGGCAAGACTTCTACTAAGACATAATAAGACAAAAATTGTTTTCAGCAACTAATAAATACATAACAGAAAATAAATACTAAAATTTTATTAGAAAACAGGAAGTATTTTATCATAAAACTTTTGTGCAAAAGAATTACTACAAAAACTTTTTACTAAACAATACTTATGGTGAAAACAATGTTTACCTATTAAAATAGAACACAAAACAAAACAAAATATTTTTATTAACAGAAAATAAATCTCCTAATGTTGAACAATAGAAAACTAAAAGAACTACAACAGAAAGTTAAACTAAAACAGAATCAAAATAAACAAAAATAAAAATAATTTGATTAAACCCTAAGAAGAACTAAACAGAATCTGTTTTTGCTAAAAACCCTAATCTAAAATATCCTAAAAATTCTCAAACAAAGCAGGATGATAAACCTAACTAATACAAAACAGTGGCAAAAAGAATCACTCAAAAATAAGTTTTTAAACTCAAGTTATTCAAGTTTTAGTGATTTGATCAAATTAACAAAATTGAAATTTAAAAGTTCAAATTTGAAAACTAAAACTTCAGACAGAAACTACATGAAATTTGTGACATGTTGCAAAAGAATCAATCAAAAACTCTAAATATCCTAAAAGATATAACAAAAACAAGAACAAAAACTATTATGTTTTTTCTAAAACAAAAATAGAAAAGAAAAAAATAAACTAACGGACAGTGTGCTACTGTCATGCTGTGATTGGCCGAGGCGATGTGCGTGCGGGGTTTAGTAGGTGGATGGCAGAGCTTTAGGGGATACCGGTTCGGGGATTTAAATGATCTAATACTAGGCGTTGGATTTAGATCGGACGGTCTAGGGGGACGGTGGCTTACAAAGAGAGACGAGGTCTCCGGCAATGGTCGACGGCGGCGGCGGCTCGGTGGTGCTCAGGGGCGGTGTTCCGATGGTCGGGGGCAATGTCTAAAGGTTGTAGTCGACAGCGGCGGACCTCCGGCGACGATAGGTGGCGACGGTGGGGTGTGGGGGTGACGGGGGCGACTGCCAGGAGCTCGGAGAGTGTCGGTGGGAGGCCAAACTCCGGCGAGGTGCGGGGGCAACACTCTGGCGAGGGGAGTGGGGTTTCGAGGGGGAATGGAATGCGGCGACACAGGGGCTTTATATAGGGGCCTCGAGGGGTCGGGAAATGGAAGGAGGAGGGAGATCCGGGTGGGAGTGGATCTCGTCGGCGAGGTGGGGGCGAAAGGAAGGGGGTGACCACGGGGATCGTGCGGTCGGTCGATGGGTCCCACGCGACAGAGAGAGGGGAACGGTGTTTGCGGCGTCGGTGGCCGATCCGAATTAAATTCGGATCTGGCAAAGGTGTGGTGGGCCGGTGGACTTCCCTAATACGCGAATTTTTTCCTTTTTCCAATTTCCAGAGAAAGGAAACTACTTTATGGCAATGAAAACATTTCCAAAAAATGAAGATATATATATTAAATTGACCAGGGGAATAAATGCAAATTAATGAACATTTTTCCACGGCCAATATAAATACTTTTAAAAAACTATTTTCAAAAAATGCCTAAATTGATTTTAATTCTTTTTGGCAATAAATTTTCAAATACCCCCCTGGGTTTTATGGTTCAAATACTTCACAAAAATACCCCTGACATGGAGTGTCATGTTCCTCCTCTCATATTTGAATATTTCAGGGTTTTGGCAAGATAGGAAAAACCAATGATGGAAAAATAGAGATGGCCTTTCAGAAATCCAAAAGGGAAACTTCAACAATTCATTTCACTCAAACAACATGATGATGATGCATATCTATATTTCATAACATTCCAAAATGGAATTTTGGGATGTTACAGGGAAGGTAATTACCTATTCTTAAGGCCTTGTACTTAGTTTCCTTGATTTGATGCATAGGCGTAGCGCTGAAATTTCTCTTGTCTAACTTAGGTGCCCCCAAGATGGTGTGCAGATAGCATGGACTATTGGGAGGCATTGGTGGATGAGTGGTGCTCTCCCAAATGGCTAGCCAACCACAACAAGGCCAAGGATAAGCGTGCCCAAATGAAAGGTGTACCACACCATCAAGGGAGCTCCAACCTGTTTGAGTATGGGGATCACTGGGTATGTGGTTTGCTTCATGATTCATGCAATTTCATTCTTCATGCTAGCTTGAGCCCTTAACTAATATTTTCCTCCTCTCTTTTAGGCGCGACAAAAAAAGAAGGAGGTGCCACCGCTATTCGACCTCTATGCCATGGCCCATACTGCCTCGTACAAGAAGGCCAAGGCATTCTCAAAGGATGACCTCGATCATCCAGAGAGCTTCAGCAACATCTCCTCCCACAACAAGCTCGTGAGGTACAAAGATGAGGGGAAGGCAAGGAAAGGGGAGGACTTCAACCTGAGCCAGAGTCCTTTTGATCTAGAGCTCGTGATGATATCTGGTGGTGGGAGGCCCCATGGCTCGATAGCCATTGGGGATGGACTGATATGTTGTCCTAGAACTCTCCCGGAGATCAAGAAGCGCCAGACGAGCTCCGGTCCTGAGATAAGGCCTCGTCCACAGCCAATGGAGCTCGCCATCGAGGCTAGGGCCCAGGAGCTTCTGGCGGAGGCAAACAGGTAGGCGGCACAGAGGGAGAGGGACATGGAGGAGAGGACGGCTAGGCTATTGGAGGAGGAGAGGAACCAGAACGACGCGTCTCACCGGGCCCTATACGAGCTCCTCGTGGTAAGTTTCTCCTACATATTAGCCAAATCATGCACGTAATGTTTGTTTCATCACTAACTAATATGACTGACTCGTGAAAACAAAATGCGCAGACCATGTGCCAGAACAATGGTCAGACCCCTCCGTCGATGCCCCAGATTGCTATAGCATCCACGGTGAGTTTCATTTGAATGGTCATTAGTTACTAGTATTCACATTTGAGTTGCATCATGCTAAGGAGACATTGCAAATGATCTTTGGTGCAACGTGCCTTCCGACAAGCATCGGCTGATCCTTCTGCGTCTGCCGCAACCCCGACCGGTCCTTCTCCGTCTCACACTGGTGCAAACCCGACCGGTCCTTCACCTTCGTGATGATGGTAAGTTTTCCCAGGTATTTTGCTTAACAAACGCATACTTAGCTTAAGAAATGACCTATTTAGCTCCAAAATGACCTATACTTAGCTTCTTTAGTTCATTTATGACATACTAAGCATACTTAGGTAAAAAATGGCATGATAACCTTGGTTTAGCTCCAAAATGACATAGACTTAGCTTATTTTCCTCCAAAATGACAAAATAACCTTACCTACCTCCAAAATGACCGATTATAACTAGGATAGCTCTAAAATGACTTACACTTGCCATTTTGTCCTCCAAATGAATAAATATGATTAGTTAGCTCAAAAATGTCATCACTACCTAGGTTAGCTCAAAAATGACCTATACTTAGCTTCTTCAGTTCATTTATGACATACTTAGCATACTTAGGTAAAAATGGCAGGATAACCTTGGTTTAGATCTAAAATGACATAGACTTAGCTTATTTTCCTCGAAAATGACATAATAACCTTACGAAGCTCCAAAATGACCTATTTACCTAGCTTAGCTCTAAAATGACCTACACTTAGCATTTTACCTAGCTTAGCTAAAAAATGGCATTTTTACCTACCTTAGTTAGAAGAAGAAGAAGAAGAAGATAAAGAAGAGGAGAGGAGAAAGAAAGAGAAGAAAAATTCTTCCTCTTCCTCTTCTTCTTCTTCTTTTTCCTCTTCTTCTTCTAGCTAGTCTTCTTCTTCTTCTTCTAACTTTCTTCTTTCCCAATTTGCAGATTTGCTTTAGATGAGGAAGCTTGCGTCGATGGAGTCTACTATTCTCCTTGTGCTTCCTTTTGTTTTGATTTTGTACGATGAACTTTGTTGTTGGATATGTTGTTGGAAACTTGTTGGATATGTTGTTGGAAACTTGTTGGATATGTTGTTGGATATGTTGTTGGAAACTTGTTGTTGGATATGTGTTGGTATGCTTGTTGAAAGTATTTTCAAATGTAAATATATATATATATATATGAAATTCTGTGAAATTGAATGAATTTAAGAAAAAATAGAAAAAACAGGGGCTATACAGGCTCATTGCCATCTGCTGGCAGACGGCAAAGAGCTTTGTCGTCAGCCAGCAAACGGCAAAGCTGCCATGTGGCAGCTACCTGTGCAACCTAGGGTGGCACTGGACAGGCCTATGTGGTTGCTTTGTCGACTGCCAGTAGACGATAAAGAACTTTGCATCTTTGTTGTCAGCCACCAGACGGCAAAGAACTTTGCATCTTTGTCGTCAGCTAGCGGACGGAAAAGAACTTTGCATCTTTGTCGTCTGCCAGCAGACGGCAAAGCACGCCGTTAACCCCTTAACGGACTTAAGCTGACACATGTTATGTACACGTCTTTTGCCGTCTGCTGGCAGACGGCAAAGACCTAAGCATCTTTGCCATCTGGCAGCAGACGGCAAAGCTCCCTTTACTTTAGCTTATTCAGCCGGACGGTTGGCCGTTTGCTGGCAGACAACAAAGCCTTTGCCGTCCGCCATGCATGCCTTTGCCGTCCGCTATGGCAGACGGCAAAGTGATTCCTGTAGTGACAACTCAAAAAAAATACATCTCGATACCTAGAACAAAATATGACTATATGCAGGATGAAAGTGATGGCGCATATCATGAAAAATGGAACAGTGGAAGTTGCATCGCAATATATCTCGGAACGGCTATGGAAATGACATAATAGGTAGGTATGGTGGCTGTTTTGAGGAAGGTGGGTTTGATGTACCGGCGAAAGTTGCGCGGTACTAGAGAGGCTAGCAAAGGTGGAAGGGTGAGAGTGCGTATAATCCATGGACTCAACATTAGTCATAAAGAACTCACATACTTATTGCAAAATCATATTAGTTATCAAACAAAGCATTAGACGCATGCTCCTAGGGGAGAGGTTGGTAGGAGTTAACCATCGTGTGCTCCGACCCTCACACAAAGGTTGACAATCATTAAACAAATCATGCTCCGACTTCGTTACATAACGGTTCACCATGCGTGCATGCTACGGGAATCACAAACTTCAACACAAGTATCTCTTCCAATTCACAACTACTCACTAGCATGACTCGCATATTACCATCTATATCATCTCAAAACTATATGCAAGGAATCAAACTTCTCATAGCATTCAATGCACTTACTATGAAAGTTTTTATTATATCCCTCTTGGATGCCCATTATATTAGGACTAAAATCATAATCTAAAAAAATTACCATGTTGTTTTTAAGAAAATCTCAAAATAATATAAGTTAGGTACGAGAGTTAAACAATTTCTATAAAATATAACACCACCATGCTCTAAAAATATATAAGTGAAGCACTAGAGCAACATTGCCTAGCTCAAAAGATATAAGTGACACACATAGAGTATTCTAATAAATTCACGATTCGGCATGTCCCTCTCAAAAAGATGTGTGCAGCAAGGATGATTGTGGAAAACTAAAAAGCAAAGACTCATATCATACAAGACACTCCAAGCAAAACACATATCATATGGTGAATAAAAATATAGCCTCAAGTAAATTTACTGATGGATTGAATACGAAAGAGGGGATGCCTTCCAGGGCATCCCCAAGCTGAGGCTTTTTGGTATTCTTGAATATAGCTTGGGGTGCCTTGGGCATCACCAAGCTTAGGCTCTTGCCACTCTTTATTCCATAGTCCATCAAATCTTCACCCAAAACTTGAAAACTTCACAACACAAAACTCAATAGAAAACTCATGAGATCCGTTAGTATAAGAAAAAATAAATCACCACTTAGGTACTGTTGTGAACTCATTCTTTATTTATATTTGTGTAATACCTACTGTATTCTAACTTCTCCATGGTTCATATCCCCCGATACAACCCATAGATACATCAAAATAAGCAAACAACACAAAGAAAACAGAATCTGTCAAAAACAGAACAATCTGTAGCAATCTGTAGACTTCGAATCCTTCTGAAACTCTAAAAAATCTGAAAAAAAAATAGGAAAAACAGGGAAATTTGTATATCAATCTTGTGTAAAATTTCAGATCAAAAGCACGTTCCGGTGAATATACAAAATTCCTAGACTGAGAGAAAAAGTTTTTGTTTTTCACCAAAATCAAATTGCAAACACCGTAGACCATCCAAAAGGTCTTACTTGGCTCAAACACTAATTTAAACAAGAAAACACAATTATTACAGAAGTAATAATGTGCAAAACACATCAAAACAGAAACAAAGAATTGAAAGCAAAATAAAATTGGGTTGCCTCCCAACAAGCGCTATTGTTTAACGCCCCTAGCTAGGCAAAACGCAATAGATCTAAGTTTTGTCATCTTTGGTATTGGCAACTTTTGCGAGTGCCTTCTCAAATCCGGGGGGGGGGTCTTTACTCTTCCCCAAATTTGTAGAGGAAGGATCCATCTTAATATCCAAACGCTTATTGCAAAGGGTAATCAAAGTGTTCAAACGATTGAGGTTTCCACTAATATGTTTAAGGGGTTCGTGATATTGTTGTAACCCGACCAAGTGCTTATGTAAATCACTCCGTTTGTCAAGAATTTGAACTCCTTCTTGTGAGAAAGCAAACCCTTTTTTGGGTGGAGGAACCCCCAAAATCCCCTCCAAAACTTCGTAAGCAGCGTGCATATCTAACACAATAAAATTTCCTTTTGAGGCGAAATCCAAAAGCTCTCTATGATGCAAAACCAATCCAATGTAAAAAATTCTAAGGAAAACTTTGGCATCTCCTTTTAGATTGGAGATCCAATAAGATTCCATTAGCCTATACCAGGCATCTTTCAAATTTTTCCCTTGTTTTTGTTTGAAGTATAGGACTTCAAATCTGGTGACAAGGGGGAAGTAGAAACGCTAGACATAGCAACAAGTAAGAGATTCAACGGGAAAGAGCGTGAATAAAAGGGCAAATCCTTTTGGAAAATCGGTTTAAAAGTGGGGGAGAGGGAAACAAGAGGCAAATGGCAAATAATGTAAATGTAACGGATGAGTTTCTGATGGGTACTTGGTAGGCTTCCTGTAGATCTTGTCTTGACTTGCTATATTTC
The DNA here is from genome assembly GCA_022496015.1 of Hordeum marinum. Classification (NCBI taxonomy): domain Eukaryota; kingdom Viridiplantae; phylum Streptophyta; class Magnoliopsida; order Poales; family Poaceae; genus Hordeum; species Hordeum marinum. The sequence continues at coordinate 19,309,601 of CM039673.1, forward strand.
CTCCCCGGCAACGGCGCTAGAAACCCTTCTTGCTACCTCTTGAGCTTGCGTTGGTTTCCCCTTGAAGAGGAAAGGGTGATGTAGCGAAGTTTATAAGCATTTACCTCAGTTGTTGAGAACCAAAGTATCAATCCAGTAGGAGGAACAAGCAAGTTACCAATGGATGCACCTACACAGACAATCAAACTCTTGCACCCAACGCTATAAAGGGGTTGTTAATCCCTTCACGGTTATTTGCAAGGATTAGATCTGATAGAGATAGATGTAAACAAGAACGGAAAGTAAAAGGTAAATAAATTGCAGCAAAGTATTTTTGGTATTTTTGGTTTATAGATCTGAAAATATGTTATGGAACGTAGACCTGGGGGCCATAGGTTTCACTAGAGGCTTCTCTCATAATGGCAAGTATTACGGTGGGTGAACAAATTACTGTCGAGCAATTGATAGAAAAGCGAATAATTATGGAGATATACAATGCAATGATCATGCATATAGGCATCACGTCCGTGTCAAGTGGACCGAAACAATTCTGCATGTACTACTAGTACTACACACATCGACCGACTCCTGCCTGCATCTAGAGTATTAAGTCCGTGAACAACAGAGTAATGCATTAGGTAAGATGACATGATGTAGAGGCATAAACTCAAGAAATATGATGAAAACCCCATCTTTTTATCCTTGATGGCAACAATACAATACGTGCCTTGCTACCCCTACTATGTCACTGGGTGAGGACACCGCAAGATTGAACCCAAAACTAAGCACTTCTCCCATTGCAAGAATTACCAGTCTAGTTGGCCAAACCAAACCAATAACTCGAAGAGACTTGAAAATATCTGAAATCATGCATATAAGAATTCAGAAAAGACTCAAATAATATTCATGGATAATCTGAACATAAACCCACAATTCATCGCATATCGACAAACACACCGCAAAAGAGTATTACATCGGATAGATCTCCATGAAGATCATGAAGAACATGGTATTGAAGAGCAAAGAGAGAGAGAAGAAGCCATCTAGCTACTAGCTATGGACCCGAAGGTCTGTGGTTAACTACTCACGCATCATCGGAGAGGCAATGGAGTTGATGTAGATGCCCTCCATGATCGAATCGCCCTTCGGTAGATTACCGGAAAAGGCTCCAAGATTGGATCTCTCGGGAACCGAGGCTCCTTGCGGCGGAAAAGTGTTTTCGTGGCTCCCACTGGTATACAGGGAATATTTGTGAATGTATAGGCCGAGAAATAGGGTTAGGACCTGCCATGGGCCCACAAGCCAGGGGGCACGCCCTACCCCCCATCGTGTGGCCACAAGCCATGGACCCCGTGTCTTGTGGACACACGATGGCTCTCCCGACTTCATCTCCAAGTCTTCTGGGTTGCTTATGGTCCAAGAAAAATTATTCCAAAGATTTTCTTCTGTTTGGACTCCGTTTAATATTCCTTATCTACAATACTCAAAAACAAGGAAAAAACAGAAACTGGTACTAGGCTCTAGATTAATAGGTTAGTCCCAAAAATAATATAAAATAGCATATTAATGCATATAAAACATCCAAAATAGATAATATAATAGTATGGAATGATCAAAAATTATAGATACGTTGGAGAACTATCACGCCCCTATGGTCCATGTCCGGGGGACTGGACTAGGTGCTCCGTAGCACTCCTCCGGCTCCGTGATCTAGAGACCCAAGGGTATCTCCCTCCTTCAGATCTGGCGGTGACCCGTGTAGGCTTGATTTCCTGCAACAACGAAGCTTTCGCTGAGCGTTTCCCCAATCCTCACAGGGGAACGTGTATGCTTCATCCCCTTTCTCCTGCGGGGCCTCGGGTTTCCAATCCACCCGTTCCTAAGGGGGCTGCTGAAATTCTACGGGAGTTGGCTCCACCACCTTACCCCAGGGTCCATATTGCACATCTCAGGCTTCGTTGCCCTCTGCGAGATGTTCTTAGGCTGTGAGGCACATTTTGAATTGTGGAGAAAATATTTATGTCTCGTCCCCCCAACTCGAGACAAGACAATTTTGGAGGTCGGCGGAGCCGAAGTGTGTCGTATAGCGGGGACGGGGTATCCGATGGGCACTCCGAAGGAATCCGAAGAGTGGACTTCAGAATGGTTTTATATTGAAGACGTCCCCCTGTTCGAGCTAGCTCGGACAGGTCTACCCGAATACTCCGACGCCCCCTTGAAGAAAAGATACAACTGGCGACCGAGGAGTCCATCCCAGGAGGAAAGCATCAAAGTGCAATGCCTGGCGGCTCACGTGCGGATGCTTGTCCACCATCAACTGACCATGATCGATGTAATGGACGCTGCCATCTCCCGGTGCGTGCAACCCCTCCAACTGAGAGTGCACCCCTTGTGGCGCTATAACGGGACAAGCGACACCACGCGTTCCCGAAGACTAGGGCCCGCCAGCCATACGACGTTGGCCACCGCCCTTGCCAACCTGTATAAAGGGGAGCAAGAGGACTTTATTCAGCGAGCGACCAAGGAAGGATACTCAACCCACAATACTATCGAATGGGTAAGCCCTTTTCTCTCTATGAACATGTTTTGAGTTTTCAGTCTGTACTTCATTTGACCGAAGTCTTGCATGAATAGGAATGAAGGAGCTTCATCGAGACAGTCAACTGTCCGGTACCTTAGCCCGAAAGCTACGCACATGATGATGATCCGGGTTTCCATGAGGACCCGGATCTTCTACTTGACTTTCAAGACGGAGTCTATTATCAGGTTAGCCTCGACCAATCCCTGGCGGCTATCATAGTCGATTACTCCGGGTCGTTCACCATCCCTGCCATGGACAAAAAGAAGAAGAGCTCGTCCCGCAAGAGGCAAGCTACCAACAGCGCCCCGAAAGAGCCGGCTCCGACTCCCAAGCGTCGTCGATCTGCGCATCATGCATCGACAACCAAGACCGTGGCCGAATCAGAAGTCAACAGGGATCCTATTAAAGATCTGGCCATGAGGACGAATCAGCTTGCCCGCTCAACCCAAAGGTACATTGTTCGGTTATCCGTTGATTATCATAATCAATAGAGCCTTACGACAATTTATTTCATTGAAATACTTAGGCAGAATGCCTAGTATTCTCCCGTCGAAGAGGTTGTCAGGGTGTCTAGTGAACCCCAAAATTCCAGAGCCGCAACTCATGTCGGTCCTGCTACAGGAGCCCCCATGGCCAATCCAGTACCTGCCGATTCTGGTGATGGTGTATTCGTTACCAAATCAGAAGTGGGAAGTGCCATGAATCATCGGCGATGATGGGAGGCTATGCGGCACCCAATATTTTCCGAACAAGAGTTCGGCGCCCTTCACTTAGCGGATGCGCACATTGGTGCTGCCCGAGCCGGGTTCGGCGAAGCTATGAAGTTGATATCGGCCAGCATGCAGGTAACTGATCGGTTTTAATAGAGTCTGAACACTCATGTAAACCCAGTAACCCCCGAACCTTAAGTTGGTTCAAAATAACCGAACTAAGGGTCTTTAACACTGTTGTGTTGCAGGCTTTGAAGCAACAGAACATGCAACTGGCCAAGGAGCTAAAGGAGAGCCAATCACAGGTTCAAGTTGTGAAGGCGGAGCTAGAGCAACTAAAGAGCTTCACCCGGGAGGCCCATGGTGAGTATACCAATGTTGTTAATTTCTAGTAAATGTCCATGCTAATGCAAAGATTCTATTTACCAGTCGAATCCATAGGGCATATGCAAAGAGAGCTGGATGAAGTCCGAGAAGCTCAGCGGTACGCCGAGTCCCAGCATGAGGCTAGGTTTGGTGTTATGAACCGTCTCCAACCGGAGAAGAAAAAACATGCCAAAGAAGTTGAGAGTTTAAAGGCTCAATTGGCCCAGGCCCAAGAAGAAAAATAGAAACTTCATAGGGGCATGTTCGGTAAGTATGATCCGAACATTAGTAAGTACTTCGTATAAAGGAAGTATGATAAGAATGTCTTTCCCTCATGTATAGGACTTCTGTTCGGGAAACCTGAAGAAGATATCGGATCCATCCGGGGGAACTTGCTAAAGGAGTTGTCTGCCCTCCATGAGCGTGCTCAGAAAGCAATGGAAGGCATGTTAAAAGCGCTATGGCCTGTCGAACAGCCACCGGAAGGTATGTCCGAATTGACCGATATATTCAGGGGAGCTCGAAGCAGGTTCGAGCTGTGGAAGACATCGGCTTGCCAAGAGGGAGCGCGGGAGGCATGGGCAATGATCAAGACCCACTACACCGTACTTGACCCCGAGCGGATGTCTCAGGTTGGTCCCGTGGGATTGGATGGTCAAGAAGTGCCCCTTCACCTGGTGTATGACCAAGTGATGCCTGCCTCCCGCCTTTCACAGGAAGACTACACCCTAGACACCATAATCGATAACTTAGATCGACAGCCGAATTTGTAATTTTATATACTTTCATACGAACAATCTGTGTTGTAAACTTTGTCTTAACCGGCCATCGTCTTCTCCCTCCCATGCGAAGATCGCGGGAGTGTCCCTCGCAATTTGTTATTCCAAAAGAGCAAATTATATTTGGGGGACCAGGCAATCCGTCCATACGGTACGAACAGACAGGAAGCACAGAGAGAGATATGTTATATTACCGCTTAGCGTAAGAAACACCTTCCAAAGAAAATAGTACCTCTATCGATACCTTTCTTCGGGCCCCTATGAAGATTGTAGGTAAAGGTCCGCATACTGTTAGGATGCTGCTAAGGGAATTTTTGGAAAAAACGAACCCAAACAGGGGCGATAACGACCATAGCCATATTAAGTGCTTCCGTCATGGCCGACCAATTGTCTACGTAATATAGCTATCTTTCGGCTTCACCCGTCTGAGGTACGTATCCGGATGACCCGGTCGTAACAACCGCAAAGGTGCTCCCTTTACCCTCTAGTGGAACAATCAAGAACGTAGAGGGTAAACACGGGAGCAAGGCAACCGAGCTTGGCAAAGTCTTAGTTCAATTTGATGCATATGATGGCTTGAGTGTGATAAAGGAAACATGTGTACACGATAGGTGTGAGTAAATACTTATAATATAAAAATGTTGGCTTCGAGAAGAAGCCCCCAGGTGTTGTGTTCGGATTTAGCACTTTATAGTGTATGCCGATAGCCTTAGTACAAGATCGGTTTGCCCGAACATAGAAAAAGAAATCAATCCTATCAAACAGCAAAGTGGGAAGGGAAGAAAAAGGAAAAAAGGAAAGACAAAAAAATAAAAATATTGGAGAATTGGACGACACGGGTTTGTCCGTAGAAGCATCGAAGACGAGCTGCGTTCCATGGGTTTGGTTCAAGGCGATTGTCCAACAGGCTTCGAAGATGATAGGCTCCTCCCGCGAGTACTTCGTCGATGATGAAGGGCCCCTCCCATTTGGGGTTGAGTTTATGCTTCTCCTTCTCCGGGATCCGTATGATGAGTTTGCCTACGTTGTATGCTTTTGCCCTAACCTCCCTACTCTGGTAGCGTCGTGCTTGCTGCTGGTAAAACGTAGAGTGAGCCCAAGCTATGTCGCGCTCTCCCTCTAAGGCGTCTAGGTCGTCCTGTCGATCTAACTCGGTCTCCTTTTCTTTGTACATGCACACTCTTGGTGCGTCATGAATAATGTCGCAGGGGAGGACTACCTCAGCCCCATAGACCATGAAGAACGGTGTGTAACCCGTCGATCTATTCGGGGTGGTGCGCAGGCCCCATAAGACGGAGTCGAGCTCCTCCACCCAATGGCAGTCAGACTCATGAAGAGATCGGACCAAACATGGCTTAATGCCGCTCATAATGAGACCGTTTGCTCGTTTGACTTGTCCATTGGTCTGTGGATGATAGACTGATGCATAATCTAGCTTAATGCCCATTTTTGCGCACCCGTCCTTGACCTCTTGGGCCGTGAAATTGGATCCATTATCCATTATTATACTGTGCGGGACACTGTAACGGTGTACCATGCCGGAGATAAAGTCGATCATTGGCCCGGACATGGCCGATTTTACGGGCTTTGCCTCTATCCATTTACTGAACTTATCGACCATGACCAGCAGGTATTTGTTCTTCTTGGTCCCTCCTTTAAGAGGTCCGACCATGTCCAGCCCCCAGACCGCGAAAGGCCAAGTGATCAGAATAGTCTGAAGAGCTGTTGGGGGAATGTGACTTTTATTTGCAAAGAGTTGACATCCTAAGCAATGTTTGAAAAGTGACTCGGCGTCCGTCCGAGCTGTAGGCCAATAGAAACCAGCTCAGAAGGCCTTGCTAACTAAGGCTCTTGCTGCGGCATGGTGGTTGCCCATGCCTTCATGAACTTAGGGTAGGAGCTCTTGTCCTTCTTCCTCAGATATGCACCGCTGTAGTACTCTGGTGCTGCTTTTCTTGTATAACTCACCCTCATGTACTTTGTACGCTTTGGATAGCCGAACTATGTGACGTGCCTCTGTCTCGTCTTTGGGGAGTTCCTTGCGGAGAAGGTAAGCGAGGAAGGGCTCTATCCACTACGCGATTACTGTCATTACCTCATGAGCCGAAGGCGTTTCATCCATGACGGAGCCGCTTATGATTTGATCGTCGGAATCGTTTATAGGGGAACAACCTCGTCCGTCGTATTTAGACCGGCGCCCTTGTCCTCATCATGCCACACCACAGATGGCTTGAAGAGACGCTCCAGAAAGGTGTTTCTTGAGACAGGGTCGCGTTTAGCTCACATGCGAGCCAATACGTCGGCGCGTTCTTGTCGTGAGCAACGTGGTGAAATTCCAACCCTTCGAACTAAGCAGATATTTTTAGGACGGCATTTCTATATGTCGCCATCTTTAGGTTTTTGGCGTCGAATTCGCCATTGATTTGGGAGATGGCCAAATTGGAGTCTCCCCGTACCTCCAGTCGTCGTATGCCCATTGATACTGCCATCCGAAGACCATGAAGGAGAGCTTCGTATTTGGCTGCATTGTTGGAGTCGGCATACATGATTTGCATCATGTATCGCACGTTGTCGCCTGTGGGGGATGTGAGGATAACTCCAGCCCCTAGTCCGGCCAAGGTTTTGGATCCATCGAAGTACATTGTCCAATGGGAGTATGCGCTGTATTCCTTGGGGAGCTCGGCCTGTGTCCATTCAGCCAGGAAATCTGCCAATACCTGAGATTTTATGGCACGACGTGGCTTATAGGTTATTTCAAAGGGGAGGAGCTCAATGGCCCACTTGGCTATTTGTCCGGTGGCGTCCCTGTTGTTGATTATATCGTTCAGGGGGACTTCGGATGCCACTGTTACCGCACACTCTTGGAAGTAGTGTCCGAGTTTCCTTGATGTCATAAACACTGTGTAGGCTATCTTTTGGTAGTGCGGATATCTAGACTTGCACTGCGTTAGCACTTCTGACACACAGTAGACCGGTTTCTGACTCCGGAATTTGTGTCCTTCCTCATCTCGTTCGACGAGGAGCACCGCGCTGACCACTTGATTGGTGGTCGATATGTATAACAACATGGGCTCACCGGCGCCTGGTGCTGTGAGTATGGGATTGGTTGCGAGTAGTGCTTTAATTTCTTCTAGCACAGCCGCTGCTTCGTCGGTCCACTCGAAGTTGTTAGTCCGTTTCAACAACTTATAGCGCGATAAAGCTTTCTCTCCGAGGCGAGAGATAAAGCGGCTTAACGCCGCTACACACCCAGCTAGCCTCTGGACATGCTTCAGCTCTATAGGGATTGCAAGTTCTCATAGGGCGTGGATCTTAGCTCGATTCGCCTCTATTCCTCTATGGGAGACAATGAATCCAAGCAACTTACCAGAAGGAACTCCGAATACACATTTTTCCGGATTGAATCGTATATCATACTCGCGTAGACTGGCAAAGCTTTGCCGTAGGTCGTCGATTAGCTGGCTGACATGTTTACTCTTAACTACCATGTCGTCCACGTACGCCTCAACTATCTTATCAATCTGAGTCGTGAGACACGTCTGGATCATGCGTTGGTATGTGTCCCCAATGTTTTTTTAGCCCGAAAGGCATCGTGTTGAAGCAGAATGGCCCGTAGGGGGTGAGGAATGTGGTTGTCGCTTGATCAGATTCCTTCATTTTAATCTGATGCTATCCAGAGTAAGCATTGAGGAAACACAACGAATCGTGTCCAGTTGTGGCGTCGATGATCTGGTCTATGCGTGCTAAGGGGAAAGGGTCCTTAGGGCGGGCCTTGTTGAGGTCTTTGAAATCGATACATACCCGCCAGGACTTGTCCTTCTTTGGTACCATCACCAGGTTTGCCAACCATTCGGGGTGCTTGATCTCCCGATAAAAGCGGCCACTAACAGTTTAGCTAATTCTTCCCCCATAGCTTGTCGTTCGGTTCGGAGAAGCAATGTAGACTCCATTTAACGGGCTTAAAACATGCTATAATGTTCAGACTGTGTTCGGCGAGCCGTCATGGGATTCCGGGCATATCGGAAGGATGCCAGGAAAAAATGTCCCAATTTTCTCGAAGAAAATTTCGCAGTGCCTCATCCACAAGGGGATTGAGCTGGGCTCCGATGGATGTTGTCTTATTGGGGTCCGTCGGATGTACTTGAAACTTGACGATTTCCTCTGCGGGTTTGAAGGATGTGGAGTAGGGCCTTTTGCTAAGGATCACATCATCCTTGTTAACTGTTGACCATAGTGCAGTCAGTTCTTCTACAGTGAAAGTCTCCGCTAATGCCTCAAGGGAGAATGCTGCCGTTTTGTTTTCGGCCCGAAGGGCTATGTTCGAATAACTAGAAATTGTGATCACTCCATTTGGTCCTGGCATTTTAAGTTTCATGTACCCGTAATGGGGTATAGCCTAGAACTTTGTGAAGGCGTCCCGTCCCAATAGGGCATGATAGCCACTTGGGAAGGGTACGATGTGGAAGAGAAGTTCTTCAGATCGGTAGTTTTCGAGTGTGCCGAACACTACATCCAGGACGATACGTCCAAAACAGCGGTCTTCTTTCCCTGGAATGATTCCCCAGAAGGTTGTATTGCTATGTTCGATGCGAGATCGGTCAAATTGCATTTTTTTCCAAGGTGCCTTCATATATTAGGTTTAACCCACTTTCGCCATCCATTAGCACCTTGTTTAGCCTGTATCCAGCAATAATGGGGTTCAAGACTAGTGTGGCCGGTGAGTGACCAGTGAGAATGGCCGGCTGGTCAGTATCTTCGAAGGTAATCGGTATGTCTACCCATGCACTAGTTGCTGCCACATGGTACACCTGTTCGAGCTCTCTAAGAGCCCTTTTCCTCCTATTCCTTGAGGGGAATATTTCATAGACCATCAGGACTTCGGCATTGTGTTCGGGAGACGATGGGGAGCACCCATTCGATGGAGGTGTTTCAAGGATAGTCTCGCCGCTCTTTGCCACTTGCCTGACAACCCAACAAGGTCTAAGGCTGTGAGTTGGGCTTGTGTTTAGCAACACGGAATGTATAGGGCCAGGTTTATCCAATAGTCCGTCAAGGACAGTGCCGACCCCTGAAGGAGGCATGTTTCTTTTTTCAGCGGGTTTGTATCTTGCTGGCCGCTTTGGAGGTACCCGCTTTTTCTGATCTTCGCCAGGGTGCTTGGGGAAAGATGGTTTTGAAAACAATCGTTCAGATTGTCAAGCGCTTTCCATGGTGCAGTATTTTTGTACCAAATTGGATAACTCCGAAAAGTCACGAATGTGCCTATGGGCCAGGGCATTAAGAATCCCTTCATCATGGCAATTGAAAATGAAAATTGCCATTATCTCTTGGTCGCTAAGACCTTTTTTCTGCTTCTAGCGAGTAGGAGTCTGGCCCAAAAGTGATGGACTGATTCTCCCTGTAATTGCTTGATATCCCGAAAGTCCGAGGACGCGGGTTTTGGTGCGATACTGGGATGATCGTCTTGGGTAGTGGGTGGGAAAAAACACGATTCCACGCCACATTGAGTGTTCGGAATTACAGATTCTGAATCGTGTGGTAGGTCCCGAGCCGGTGATGATCCAGCTCGAGGGTGATTTCCGGCATCTGATTGGCCGATGAATTCTCGGTGATCATAGACCTAGGTGTAAACTGTCTTTGGTTTCGGCTGTCGGGATGCACCCTCGACCGCGCACTCGATGGTATCAACAAGGTGGGTGACCAGAGGGACATGGATCTCCCTGTCATCGGGATTGATCCCTAGTCGGTTATAGACCGGAACCTGGTCATCCAACATACGCATGGCTTCGATCCGATTGAAAAACTTGTTTAAGAACGAGGCGATGGTAGGATGAGTGTCGCTAAGGCGAGTAGATTCTATGAGCGGTGAGACGGATCCGGAGATGCGCCAAAGCGGATCCATGTTCCGTATAGAAGTGGGGCCTGATGTCTTTGGCGTCAATGTGGCCGGACTTATAGGCTTCTCCTCCAAGGTTGAGGGTTCTTTTAAAGCGAGTATTCCCCGTGAATCAGCGACGAACTCTAAGGTTCCAAACTTGATACTCTAATTGGGGGAAAAGCTTCCGATCAGGCCATGGTGGCTAATCGGGATGGCGTGTGACAAGATGTCACCGCCTGCGAGATTCTGATCGGAGGTGAGCATCCCCTGGATGCAGATCTCGTTGCTCATGACGAAGCAAGCCATCGATTCCTTAGGTGTTCACAGAGGAACTCTCAATGAAAGCACCAATGTCGGTGTCAAAACCGACGGATCTTGGGTAGGGGGTCCCGAACTGTGAGACTAGAATCGATGGTAACAGGAGATGAAGGGGACACAAATTTACCCAGGTTTGGCCCTCCTATGGAGGTAATACCCTACGTCCTGCTTGGCTGTATTGATGGTATGGGGGGTTACAGAGTTGATCTACCTCGAGATCGAATAGCTAACCCTAGATGAGTTGTTCTGTCTCTACAAACTAAAATCCTTTGGCTTATATAGACGCCAAGGGTACCTAGGGTTTACACATGGTCGGTTACATGCCAAAGAGATAAACATGCCTATCTACAGTCGACGACTTGGAGGATACGTCACGGCTCCTTGAGGCCTCCATCCTGGCGACAGTGACCCCGATCATCCAATGCTCACCTTGCGGCCCATAAAGTTTGGCCCATAAGCAATAGGTCGGCTATCCGAGGACCCCCTAATCCAGGACTCCCTCAAGGTCCACCAGGAGGTCCACCTGCCCCGAAGGGCCTAATGGGCTGAGAGAGGGGGCACACCAGCCCTTGTTTGGTTGGATGCCATCCCCTCCGAAGGGCCCATGCTCATAGGGTTTGAGGGAAATCCTAAGGGGGGCACCCCCTTGCCTTGGGGTTGGGCGCCACCCCCTCCCTAGGGCCCATGGCCTAGGGTTTGGTGGAGACCCTAAGGGGGCGCCCCTTGCCTTGGGGCTGGGCACCACCCCCTCCCAAGGGCCCAAGGGCCTAAGGTTTGGGGGAAACCCTAAGGCGGCGCCCCATTTCCTTGGGGGCCAAGCCTCCCCCTAGGTCGTCGCCCCTTCCTTGGAGGAGGATCTAGGGTCGGTGCACCTCCCTCCTTCCCCCTATATATATGTGGGGAGAGGGAGGGAAGCCGCACCACAAGCCTTGGTGTATGATAATCCCCAAGTGCAAGGAATCATCATCGTAAATTCCAAAGGTGGAAGTAATAAATATGGAGTGTCGAACCCACAAGGAGCTAAGGGTAAGACCAATATTCTCTCAAGTCCTATCTGCCACGGATACGACTCAATGTACACCAAACATTTGCTTCCAACTAGAAACGGGAAATAAAACTACGTTGTGGGTATGAAGAGGATAGCTTTGCATGAAATCAGAGAACCAAAATATTAGAATAGGTGTTGTTAACATAATATTACAATATATTACAAATAGTGAGTGTGGAATAATGATGGGTCGGTGTGCGTAATTATCCTAGGCAATTGTTAACAAGATCAGAAATCATTATTGCAATTTTATATGAGGGAGAGGCATAAGCTAACATATCTTCTCTACTTGGATCATATGCACTTATGATTGGGACTCTAGCAAGCATCCACAACTACTAAAGATCATTAAGGTAAAACCCAACTATAGCATTAAAGCATCAAGTCCCCTTTATCCCATACGCAACAACCCCCTTACTCGGGTTTATGCTTTTGTCACTCAAGCAACCCACTATAAGCGAATCATGAACTTATTGCAACACCCTATAGCGGGAATCCTTCACGTGTGCGCGGCACGGAAGACACCATAGGAAAGCACCAAAATAAACATACAACTCAAACCAATCTAGATCATCAGTCATCCCAAAGGACAAAAGAAATCTACTCGAAACATCATAGGATGGCAACACATCATTGGGTCATAATATGTGGCATAAAGCACCATGTTCAAGTAGGGGATTATAGCGGGGCGCGGGAGAGTGGACCTCTAAAAGGAGATGAGGATGGTGATGAAAAAGGTGATGTTGATGAAGACGGTCACCACGGCGATGGTTCCCCCGGTGGCACTCCAGCACCACCGAGAGAGAGGGGGAGAGGGTATCCCCCTTGTGCTTCCTCCTCCATGGCCTCCCCCTCGGTGGGGGAGGTTCTCCCTCTGGTCCTTGGCCTCCATGGTGTTGATGGCCCCTCCGGGATGATGAAGATGGCCTCTGATGATGGTGACCCCCTCGGGCAGGGTGCCGAAGAGGGCCAAGATGGTTTTTCGTGGCTCTGGAGGTTTGCATGGAGGAACTCCCAATCTAGGTTTCTTTCCGAAGGTTTCTGTATCTATAGGAATTTTTGGCATCAATCTCACGTCAAGGGGGGCCACAAGGAGACGACAAGCCACCCAGGCGTGGCCAGGGGGTAGTCGCGCCCTCTTGGCTTGTGACCTCCTCATGGCTCTTTGGGCCCAACTCCAATGCTTCGGTGGTCTCTTTTGGTCCATAAAAATCACCGTAAATTTTCATCCCATTCCGAGAACTTTTATTTCTACACAATAAACGACACCATGGTAGTTCTGCTGAAAACAGCGTTAGTCCTGGTTAGTTCTAATAAAATCCTAACAAAGTCATATAGAATTATTGGAAACATGGCATGAATACTTCATAAATTATATATACGTTGGAGACGTATCGGCATCCCCAAGCTTAATTCCTGCTCGTCCTCGAGTAGGTAAATGATAAAAGAAATAATTTATGAAGTGTGAATGCTAGCAAGTGCACAAGTTTGATCAATGATAATTCCAATTACTTTTTCTAGCATCATTATGTATCATAAACAGTAGCTCCACTAGTAGAAAACTGGCCTTTAGTCCCGGTTGTGTTACGAACCGGGACTAAAGGCCCTCCACGTGGCAGCTTTCTGGAGCGGGACCTTTAGTCTCGGTTGGTGTTACAAACTGGGACTAAAGGGTTTTTTTAATATTTTTTTTATTTTTGTTTTTCAATTTTTTTTCTGATTTTCAAATATGTGAATTATCTGACAATTTAATCTCTAATCACCCCTTCTCACTACTTTTGAATTATTTGACAATTTAATCTCTAATCATCACTCATTCCAAATCATCTAACTTCCCAGCCGGTCACCCATCCTCTCACTGCTCTAACCCAAGCACGCTTAACTTTCGAGTTTTATCACCCTTTGTTTCCAAGTCTGCACTTGTTGTTTTCTTGACAACACTAAGCTATCAATCCTATTAACCCTTAGGTTTTGATGTCACATTATTTAATTTTTTGAATTCTAAATAATTATTAAAATAAACAAAATAAGTAATAATAATATTGAATTTCTATGAAAATAAAATAAGTAATATTATTATTTTATTCATTTTTTGACATATATTCAATTCATATGGCATAATTAATATCTTTAAATATGTAAATCAAAATTCAACAAATAATAGATCCATTATTATCAGAAAAATGTGAGGAATCCAAATATGACATCATTTATTTATTTTTAAATAAAAAAATATTATTATTTAGGAAAAAATCTTCTTTTTGAAATAACTTTTTTACTTTTGGAATTTCGAGAATCTAAGAAAACTTCACCGGGTAAACCCTGGTGAAATCGAGTCCCAATTTTTCTCTAGTTTTTTTTATATATATAACTTTTTTTTGACGTCGTATGCAAAAGTTATGGCCGTTTTACATTTTTTTTCATTTTTTGGCAGAAACAGTCAAAATTCATATTTCAAAATTTCTATACCAACTAGACACTAAAACCTAACTACATCTCAAAGGATTTTAGTTTTTGAAGATTTTATCATTTTTGTTTATTTTTTGGAAAACTCAAAAAGGCGGTCCACAAGGGGGTAGAGTTTGAAAATTTCAGAACCCCTTTAGTCCGGGTTGGTGTCCATCCAATCATACCGTCGACTACATATGCTAGCATCGTCCCACCCACAGTCACAACTAAGGTTAACCAAGCCAGAGTTAACCCATTTCTAACTTCATTTGCTATTTTTCATGCATTTAATGATTTTTTGAGCTAGATGACCCTGAAATTGAAAAGCACTACAAATGAACTCTGAAAAAGGTTGAAACTTGGCATGGTATTATCATTTCACCCACAAAGCTTGTGCTAAAAAGTTGAGAGGGTTACGAAAACTGGATGCACTTCGTGTACAAACTCGACCATCTCCTTCAAAGTATCAAGGTTTCGGACGAAAACCCATCTGTTACAAAGGCATTTCATTTTTATTTATTTATTTCAACTCCAGACTTTTTGTGCATTCAATATGCACCATACTACAACATGTTAAAATCTACAGAAAGAACTAACTAAAAAAACAATTAAATGACTAAAACAACTATATAAGCAAAATAGTAATGTTTTAATTAAAATCCTAATTTAAATTATTCTAAAAATAACCAAATAAATCTTACTGTGACAACAATCTAACACGTGACTAGGATAAAAAGAATTAAATTTAAAACTTTTTGTAAACTCAAGTTATTCACAATCTAGTGTTTGAAGCAAATTTGAACAAATTCAAATTTAAACCATTTAAATTTCAAAACTAATTGCACAAACATAAATTAGACAAAATTTTGAATCTAATGCAAAAAGAATCACTCAAAAACATCCAATATCCTAAAAGATATAAGCAATTTAAAACAGAAACTAAAAACAGAAAACAAATATAAAAACAGAAAAAACTTTCAAGGACCCCTTTAGTACCGGTTCGTGTATCCAACCGGGACTAAAGGTCTAACCTTTAGTCCCAGTTGGAGACATTAACCGGGACTAAAGCCTCAACCCCTTTAGTCCCGGTTGGTGTCTCCAACCGGGACTAAAGGTCCCATTTGAACCGGGACTAATGCCCTAGCCACTCGAACCGGGACTAATGTGAGCATTAGTCCCGGTTCGTAATGCAACCGGGACTAATGTGTACATCGAGCTGTGACGAAAGCCCTGTTTTCTACTAGTGCTCATCTCATAGAGCTTCTCATGGTGAAGTAACAAGCTATGCACATGTTAAAGTATATACCATAAAGTTTCTTGAAAACTAACAAACTATGCTTTCAGTCACCAAACAATTGCAATTCATCTTATTTTCAGGAAGGGTCTATGTAAGAGCTTTGATTTAGCAAATTCCACATACTCAACTATCATATAGTCTTCCATGATTGCTAACACTCAAAGCATATTTTTAGAGCAAATGGCATTCGTCGAACACAGAGAAAGATAGGAGCTTAAAGTTTTGCCTCCCAACTTATTTATCATATAGATAATTGTCAACAATAATAATTCATGATCAAATATATTTGAATGGCCATATATGCCTAGATCATTTCCCACCACATGACGCTTGCCAAGAGAAAAAAAGGTGAAATATAGGAAGTGGTGAAGATCACCATGACTCTTGCGTAAAGGTAAGTACTAGGAAGTAGAAGATAGGCCCTTTGCAGAGGGAAGCATAGGTTGTCATGCGCTTTTTGTTTTTGGATGTGCAAACCCTTAATGCAAAGGAATGTCACGTTGTATTGCCCTTTATGATAGCAACATTTATTATGCAGTCTGTCACTTTTATTTCTTTACCATCACAAGTTCGTACAACACTTATTTTCCCTTACAATAAAAGATCGTACATATTTGGGAGCAATTTTTATTGCATTTTGCACCGATGACAACTTACTTGAAGGATCTTACTCAATCCATAGGTAGGTATAGTGGACTCTCATGGCAAAACTAGTTTAAGGGTGTTTGGATGCACAAGTAGTATTTCTACTTGGTGCGGAAGTTTTGGCTAGTATGAGGTGGAATCAAGCACCACATGTTGGAGGATCCATAACAATATAACTTCTATACAAATATACCCAATCATAACTCATTATGTTGACTTCCTTGTCCAACTTCAACTAATTTGCTCAAGTTTGAAAATAATTAACGGGGTTCACATGTTGGAAATATGCCCTAGAGGCGATAATAAAATGGTTATTGTTGTATTTCCTTATTCATGATAATTGTCTATTGTTCATGCTATAATTGTGTTAACCCGAAACCGTAATGCATGTGTGAATACATAGACCATAATGTGTAACTAGTGAGCCTCTAGTTGGCTAGCTCGTTGATCAATAGATGGTCACGGTTTCATGACCATGGACATCGAATGTCGTTGATAATGGGATCACATCATTAGGAGAATGATGTGATGGACAAGACCCAATCCTAAGCATAGCACAAGATGATGCTAGGGTTATAGGGAAATAGTGTACGTGGTTATCAAAGGTAGTTTGGAGTCCGGGATGAGATCCAGGACGTCACGAGGAGTTCCGGAATGGTCCGGAAACAAAGATTGATATATAGAAAGTGAGGTTTTGGTTACCGGAAATGTTTCAAGCGTCACTGGTAACGTACCGGGACCACCGGAAGGGTTCTGAGGGTCCACCAAGTGGGGCCATCAGCCCCAGAGGGCTTCATGGGCCATAAGTGGGAGGGAACCAGCCCCTAGGTGGGATGGTGCTTCCCCCACAAGGGCCCAAGGCATAGCAAGGGAAGAGAGGGGGGCAAACCCTAGGCTCAAATGGGACTAAGGCTCACCTAGGGCGCCGGCCACCCCTCTCTCCCTCTGGCCGCCGCACCAGATCAAATCTGGTGGCTGCCGCACCACCCTAGGGTGCAACCCTCCCTCCTCCTCCTCCTCCTATATATAGTGGTACACTTGGGGCTGTTTGAGACACGACTCTCTCTCCCTCTCGGCGCAGCCCTACTTCTCCTTCTCCTCGTTCTCCATAGTGCTTGGCTAAGCCCTGCCGGAGACCACGCAACTCCACCGTCACCACGCCGTCGTGCTGCCGGAGCTCTCCCTCAACCTCTCCTCCCTCCTTGCTGGATCAAGGCGTAGGAGACGTCACCGGGTTGCACGTGTGTTGAACGCGGAGGCGCCGTTGTTCGGCGCTAAGATCGGAGTCCACCCGATCTGAATTGCTATGAGTACGACTCCACCAACCGCATTCTTCTAACACTTCCGCTTAGCGATCTTCAAAGGTATGAAGATGCAATCTCTTCCCTCTCGTTGCTGGTTTCTCCATAGATAGATCTTGGTGAACGCATAGAAAATTTTGATTTACTACTACGTCTCCCAACATCACAATCATACAAGATGTCCAAGATAGTATATTTATATGTGAAATCTCTCTTCCTTCAATTATTTCATGAATTGTTCAAGTGACCAATGCGGTGTTTGCTAACTTTCAATAATTTTTACCACCTATACTTCTTATATGCGAAGTCATTACTTCCCATGGGATAAGTATATGAAGCATTTTTAATTTCAGATTTATGATATTCAATTCATTCAACCATTTACTCATACGATATAAGTGAAGCACGAGAGTGAATGACAAACTGCTCCAAAAATATATAAATGAAGATCAGTGCGTAGTCAATTAGTTAAATAGACATGTGAGGACTCTCTCTTATTCAAAATTTCAGAACCAATGATTTTACTGAAACAACAAACAAAATAAAATGGCACTCCAAGAATAGCACGCATCATGTGAACGAATAAAAATTTAGGCTCAACATAGGCTAACTGATAATTGTTGATGAAGAGAGATGTTTTATTGGGGTGCCTTGGGGATCCCCAAGCTTGAGCTTTTGTATCTTTTTAAATCCTCTCATATCCCGGTTTCACCTATTCTCAAAAACTTCATCCACACAAAACTCAAAAAGAACTCGTGAGATAGGTTAGTACACACAAGAACAAATCAACACTTCATGTACTCCCAAGACAAGTTGCACAATAATTTCTAAACATTAGGTAATGTATAATATCATTTCCACAATTTATATCTACCAATATAGGCTATGGAAACTATAGGATAAGTAGATAACAAAACTATGACAGAAATATGTCTAAACAGAACAATCTGTAGCAATTTATTAAACCAGTGTACCTCTGTAACTCTAAAAATTATGAAAAATTAGGACATGCTAGGGAATTTATATTACAACACTGCATATAAATTTCAGAAACTTTCCACCTTCCAGTAAAATATGAAAATTCAAACACTACAACAAAAGTTTCTGTTTTTCTTACACAACACACATCAAACATGCAACGCAAGCATCCTAAGGCAATTTTTGGAACTTTTTATTGAAAAACAAGATTATAAATAACACCTAACAGGGAACAACAAAATAAAATGATGATCCAAGCAAAACTCATATTATGTGACGAATAAAAATATAGCTCCAAGTAAGATATACCAATAGTGTTGAAGACGAAAGAGGGGATGCTTTCCGGGGCATCCCCAAGCTTAGATGCTTGAGTATTCCTTGAATATTACCTTGCGGTATATCGATAGTGTTGAAGACGTAAGAGGGGATGCCTTCAGGGCATCCCCAAGCTTAGACGCTTGAGTAATCCTTGAATATTACCTTGGGGTGCCTTGGGCATCCCCAAGCTTGGGTTCTTGTCACTCCTTATTCCCCTCATATCGGTATCTCACCCAAAGCTTGAAAACTCTAACCACACCAAACTTAACGAAACTTCGTGAGAAGGGTTAGTGTAATAAAGATAAATCATTCACTTAGGTACTATCAAGACAAGATTCATAATTGTTCCCACATGATACCTACTGTATTTCATCATTCCCATAATTTATATTACTCAATATAAGCTATAGGAACACTTGAAACAAGCAAACTATGCATGCAAAACAGAATCTGTCAAAAATAGTCTGTAAAGATCTGAATGCTCACCAAACTTACTTAACTCTAACATTTCTTAACAATTAGGACATATCACGAAATTTGCATAGCAATGTTGTGTAAAAATTGCAGAATTTTTTGACTCTCCAGTAAAACAAGATAATTCATATACTGGACACAAAACTTTCTGTTTTTGCACAGAATCAAACAAGCAAGTATCCACACTATCCCAAAGGCTTTACTTGGCACTTTATTAAAATAAAAGGCACAAAATATGATTACTAGATTATCTTAATCATGTGAACACATCAAAACAGAAAGGAAAAGTTTTGGGTTGTCTCCCAACAAGCGATTTTCTTTAATGCCTTTTTAGCTAGGCATGACATTTTAATGATACTCTTCCAAGCCAAATTCCGATGATCATTTTATTAATACTCTAAAAGATATAAGTGAAGTTCATATACCATTCTACAATTAATATAGATTAACCAATATCCAAGCTCAAAATATATAAGTGAAGCACACGAAGCATTCTATAAAGCCATACTCAAAAGATTTAAGTGAAGCACAAAGAGCATTCTACAAAGCCATACTCAAAAGATTTAAGTGAAGCGCATGAAGCATTCTACAAATCAATGAAGGACTAACTCATACTAGAAGGGTGCATAAAGGAAAAGAAAAACACTAAAGACGCATATCATGTGCACAATACAAAAATCGAGGTATACCGATAATTGTTGAAGAATAAAGATGGGATGCCTTCCGGGGCATCCCCAAGCTTGGATGCTTGAGTCTCCTTGAAATATTTACTTGGGGTGCCTTGGGCATCCCCAAGCTTGAACTCTTGTCTCTCCGTATTCTTCTTATATCGATACCTCCTCGATCTTCGAACACTTCATTCACACAAAACTTAACAAAACCCTCATGAGATCCATTAGTATAATAAAGCAAAATACTACTTTAAGTACCGTTGTGAACTCATTCCAAATTCATATTAGCATTATATCTACTGTAGTACAACTTCACCATGGTTCATACCCCCCAATACAACCCATAGATTCATCAAAATAAGAGAACAATGCATAGAAAACAGAATCTATCAAAAACAGGATAGTCTGTAGTAATTTGGAAACTTCGTATACTTCTATAGCTCTGACAATTCTGAAAAATTAGGACAAATTAAAAAATTGCATAGCAGTACCGTGTAAAAATTTCAGAAACTTTTGACGTTCCGGTAAAAAATGTAAATTCACGCACTACAGCCAAAGTTTCTATTTTTGCACTACATACACCAAACAAGCAATCTAATCATCCTAAAAGCAAATCTTGGCACGTTAATTTTATAATACAATGGATATATATACAAGGGGGTAATTATTTTTTTCAGAAGCTTCCATGAAAAGTTCTACATTGTTTCCATGAGCATGAACACAAGTGTTCAAGGTCGACCCTCACTTCTCCAATGCACAACCTTCCAATCACTTCTCTTTTTGAAAAACTTCTTAGGCATAAGGGGCAAGTAACTCTTTTTTTATTTTTCATTATTTAATTTTTTGTGTTTGTTTCACCCACAACTAAAGAAAGTAAAAAGGGAAAACAAAATCTACTTCCTGAAGAAAGCAAACAAGCACAAACGAGAATATCAACCCCACGTTATTGCTCCCCAGCAACGGCGCCACAAAAGAGCTTGATAATCCCCAAGTGCAAGGAATCATCGTAGAAATTACAAAGGTGTAAGTGATAAGTATGGAGTGTCGAACCCACAAGGAGCTAAGGGTAAGATCAATATTCTCTCAAGTTCTATCCGCCACTGATATGACTCTACGTACACCAAATGTTTGTTTCCAACTAGAAACGAGAAATAAAACTACATTGTGGGTATCAAGAGGATAGATTTGCATGAAATCGAAGAACCAAAATATTAAAATAGGTGCCGTTAACATAATATTACAATATATTACAAATAGCGAGTGGGGAATAATGATGGGTCAGTGTGCGGAATTATCCTAGGCAATTGTTAACAAGATCAGAAATCATTATTGCAATTTTATATGAGGGAGAGGAATAAGCTAACATACTTTCTCTACTTGGATCGTATGCACTTATGATTGGAACTCTAGCAAGCATCCGCAACTACTAAAGATCATTAAGGTAAAACCCAACCATAGCATTAAAGCATCAAGTCCCCTTTATCCCATACGCAACAACACCCTTACTCGGGTTTATGCTTCTGTCACTCAAGCAAACCACTATAAGCGAATCATGAACGTATTGCAACACCCTACAATGGAAATCCTTCACGTGTGCGCGATGCCGAAGGCACCATAGGACAACACCAAAATAAACATTCAACTCAAAACCAATATAGATCATCAATCATCCCAAAGGACAAAAGAAATCTACTCAAAACATCATAGGATGGCAACACATCATTGGATCATAATATGTGGCATAAAGCACCATGCTCAAGTAGGGGATTACAGCGGGGTGCGGGAGAGTGGACCGCTAAAAGGAGATGAGGATGGTGATGAAGAAGGTGATGTTGATGAAGACGATCACCGCGGTGATGGTTCCCCCGGTGGCACTCTGGTACCACCGAGAGAGAGAGGGAGAGGGTCTCCCCCTTGTGCTTCCTCCTCCATGCCCCCCTCGGTGGGGAGAGTTTCTCCCTCTGGTCCTTGGCCTTCATGGTGTTGATGGCCCCTCCGAGATGATGAAGATGGCCTCCGGTAATGGTGACCCCCTCGGGCAGGGTGCCGAAGAGGGCCAAGGATTGGTTTTTCGTGGCTCTGGAGGTTTGCAGTGGCGGAACTCCCGATCTAGGTTTCTTTTTGGAGGTTTCTGTATTTATAGGAATTTTTGGCGTCGATCTCACGTCAAGGGGGGCCAAGAGGAGACGACAAGCCACCCAGGCGCGACTAGGGGGTGGTCGCGCCCTCCTAGCTTGTGACCTCCTCATGGCTCTTTTGGCTTACTCCAATGCTTCGGTGGTCTCTTTTGGTCCATAAAAAATCACCGTAAATTTTCGTCCCATTCCGAGAACTTTTATTTCTGCACAAAAAATGACACCATGGTAGTTCTGCTGAAAACAGCGTCAGCCCGGGTTAGTTCTAATAAAATCATACCAAAGTCGTATAGTATTATTGTAAACATGGCATGAATACTTCAAAAATTATAGATACGTTGGAGACGTATCAGTGCAACCCTGCCTCTCTCCCAACTCTGTTTTCTCCTGTGTGCGTGTTCCCAGTTGTGCTCGGCGAAGCCCCGATGGAACATCACCACCACCGCCGCCGCCACACCACCATGTTGCCAGAGCTCCCATCTACTACTCCATCATCACTCACTAGATCGGGGAGGCCGAGACGTCATCGAGTTGCACGTGTGCTAAACGTGAAGGTGTCGTCTGTTTGGCGCTTGATCGGGGCGGGTCGCGATTGGATCGTGAAGACGTATGATTACATCAACCGCGTCTTTAACGCTTTCACTTAACGGTCTACAAGGGTACATAGACACACCCTCCCTCTCGTATCTATCCATCTCCATGGATAGATCTTGCGTGTGCATAGGAATTTTTTTGTTTCCCATGCAACATTCCTCGATAGGTCTCTCTCAAACAACCCTGCAATCAAAATACGAAGAGTCTCTTGTGTCCCTAACACACCCAATACAACAACAAATTGTATAGGTGCACTAGTTCGGCGAAGAGATGGTGATACGAGTGTAATATGGATGGTAATAATAGTTTCTTGTAATCTGAAATAATAAAAACAACAAGGTAACAATTTATAAAAGCGGTCATAAGCGGTATTGCAATGTTTAGAAATAAGGCCTAGGTTTCATATTTTCACTAATGCAATCTCTCAATAGTTCTAAAATAATTGAATCATATAACCAACCCTCAACATGTGAGAAAAAATCACTCCAAAGTTCTTATCAATATTGGAGAACATAAGATGAAATTGTTGTAGGTAGTAAACCATCTCAAAGTTATCTGTTCTGATCAATCTATTGAGCCATCCCTATAAGTGTCACAAACAACCCTAGAGTTCATACTAAAATAACACCAAACAATTCATGTTCATCATATTCAATCCAACACAGATAACTTCAAATAGTACCCCAAAGTTTCTACTAAAAAAATAGGATGAAAACATGTATCAACCTATGTGCCTAGATTACACCATTATCACCTCCGGGATCCGCAAGTTGATTACCAAAACATACATCAAGTGACTCAATAGAATACCCCATTGTCACCACGGGTATCCACATGCAATACACACATCAAGTGTTCTCAAATCAAAAATATTCAATCCAACATAAAAAAATCTCAAAGGGAAGGATTCAATTCATCACAACAAGATAGAGAGGGAAGACCACCATATGATCCAAAAATATTAACAAAGCTCATGGTACATCAACGTGCCAAATCAAGGACACAAGAGAGAGAGAGAGACCAAACACATAGCTAGTGGTACATACCCTCAGCCCCCAGGGTGAATTACCAATTCCTCGTCATGAAGACAGTTAGGATGATGAAGATGGCCTCCAGTGACGATTTCCCCCTCCAGTAGGGTGCCGGAAAAGGGCTTCACAAAAAAGGCTTGCGGCGGCGGAGCGGAAGTTCTAGGTTTGTTTCTGGGTGTTTCCCTATTTATGAATTTTTTTCTGCATTGGTTTCATGCCATGGGGCTATCTGAGGGACCCACGAGCTCAGAGGATGCGCCCTAGGGGGTGAGCGTGCCCCCAGGCTCGTGGCTCCCTGACAGCCCTCTGGTCCAACTCCGAGTCTCCGTGGGTCTCTTCTATTCCATAAAAAACCACCTTAAAATTTCATGGCATTTGGACTTCATTTGGTAGAGATTTTATGCGAAACAAAAAATAGCCAAAAAACCAAAAACTGACACTGGGCACTAGGTCAATAGATTAGTTCCCAAAATTCATATAAAAGTTCACAAAACCATGTAGAACTCAGGTAAATATGGCATGCATACTTTATAAATTATAGATACGTTAGAGACGTATCAGTACGCATGAGTCGGTCTACTTGTCACAGGCGTAATGCCTATGCATTTGATCATGCCATGAGTAACATCATAACTATGCGCTTTTCTATCAATTCCAAACAGTAATTTGTTTACCCATCGTATGTCATGCTATTAAGAGAGAAGTCTCTAGTGAAAACTATGACCATCGGGTCTACTTTAATCATATTACAAAAATCAAAATTATATTACTACAATTTACTTACTTTTATTTTACTTTGCATTTACCAATCTATCACTATCAGAGTTAATCCTTGTCGCCAATGAGTACAAGGGGATTGCCAACCCTCTTGCCCGCGTTAGGTGCAAGTATTTGCTCTTTTGTGTGCAGGTGCTGCTAACGGTTCCTTGCTTGGTTCTCCTACTGGTTCGATAAACCTTGGTTCTTAACCGAGGGAAATTCTTCTCGCTAATTTACTACATCACCCTTCCTCTTCGAGGAAGCCTTAACGCCATCACTGACGAATTCTTTGAAAAATAAGGGGGTATGACTAGCCCACGGGCTTTGCCCCTGGTTTTAACTCAATAGAGAACTCTACCGCCCAAGGTGGTGGCATGCCAGTGTCTTTTTTGCAAACACATTTGGGAACTCACACATGGTTGGTATATGGCTGTCATCCATAGCTGGGACTGGACTGGTTGTGTCTGATGCTGCCTTCCCTTATGGTAATGGTGAACCTTTGCCAGGTGACTCGTGGTGATGATCATGTCCAATCCGTGGTTGCATCCCATTCAAACCTCTTGTAGGTTCCTGGTGGCTTGCTTCCTCCACTAGCTCCATGAGTTGATCGGCTACTAATCCTTGGCGTGGAGGAAGCGGAGGAAGTTCCCTCCCTTTCCCAACATCTGACTCTGTATGCTAAGGAGATTCCATCTCTGTCGTTGCTGTTGAGATTCTCCATCCTAAATCCCTTTCAACAAAGAAGGGTTGGCCGACGAGCATCATCCATAGTGAAAGACATGGTAACACCGAAGAACCGAGTAACAACAAAAAGAAGCAAAGCCATGGAACCCATGCATTGTATGGTAGGTTGGTATAGTGATCCGTGCATAAAGACTTTCCATGAATTGATTATCAAATATTTGGCAATTGATTAGTTTGGTGGATTTGGCAGGTATGGATGTGCTATGTACGGCTGAGCGTGTTATTTTGACAACTGATTAGATCTGGTATGTATGGCTATGCGTGTTTTGGTCAGTGCTAATTTTTTATTAAAAGAGGGAGGAGATTGATCAATTAAAAGAGAGAGGTGGAGTCAAGGGAGGGGGTGGATGCAAATGTACGAAGACCAACTGTACTTTAATAGTACAAACAAATCTATTTTCAAAGGTCCAATCTAGCCCAATATAACAAATATCATTCAAACCGCATATATCTACCACTTCACGGAAGCCTGTCATTTGCGCAACATCCCTCTCATTTGGTCCCATTTGATCCTCTCGGCGTATAACCTCACTGAAGTCTCTTATACATACCCATGTCAAAGTTGATTCTCCTTCAATCTTGTCATAATGTCCCAAGTATTCTGCCTCCGACTCTGATTTGCCGCTCCATAAAACAAATCAACCTATAGTATTCCTTCCCCGATTATGCTACCCAGACATCAATGTGGTATCGACAAAAATACTTCACACAAAAATTTGAACCATGCCGCCCAAACACTCCAATACCCCAACTCGCTACAACAAAGCCATGTTCAAAGCGAAACGTCATTGTCGGGTCCTCCACCCTTTCTTTAGATAACCGAGTCTCCACAGTAACCGCCACCAACAACACAGTTTACCGGATAAGCTCACGAATCATGCCGGGATCGCCAATCCCGTGACAATTCCAGCATAATGTTCTCATTGGCCTTGGCAGCCCTCTTCGTGGGAGGTCGCCTCCTTCATAAGCTTGTCATAAACTTCCCTTCTCATCCCCTTTGTCTCCTTCCCTTTATTATTGGATCCTTCCCCGGTGTGCCCATGCCATTGGCATCTGGTATAACTGAATGCCCCCCTCAATCTTTAGTACCTTGTCCTAAACAGTACTTAGAGGAACAATCGACTGCCCCAAGAATTAACATTACCATCTTGGCTCACCAAATACTTTTCTACCCCATTATTATAATTTCACTACCTCATTGGGCATCCTGCGTTGAGAACTCTGAGTTATGCGTAATGTTTGTGTCAACATCATTGGGTTTCACACACCTCCTCCTCTCCCCATCCTCCTTGACCAATTGCACTTTGGAGACCTCTCTCACCTCCACCCCTTCCTTGATTTTGCCCCATTGCCAGACCGTCAAACTTCCACATTAGCCACTCACCTCATTCACTCTGGCTTGGATAATGAATTCCATTTCCGTACTCTTCCACCACATGTCCCATTAAGCCACAAAAATATCTGGAAGTTTCTCATAGAACACCGAGTACATATTTCTCCTCCTTTAAGGTTATAGGAACAAGTCTGACCAAAGGAACTTGAACATCCAAAAACTCTTGCCCTCAAATATTTTGAGGTGTTGATGATACCCTCCTTAACTACACCCGTACTTGGAGGCTCCCAACTTTTCTCGTTACTCTCTCTGCTAAATTTTCTTCCTCATCGATCCATAGGGAACTCCTTGGATTCTAGCCTAGACCAAAATTTTGTCTAACTTATAACCATTGACATTGTTAAAACCATCAAACTATTGAATTACTACAACCGCATTACAAAATAGCCACAGACCGCCATCCATCACCCTCTTCCAATCCCCCAAACATCTAAAGTGAACTATGATTTTTTTGCACCCATTGTTGTAACCGTGATTTGCTGGGCCGACGACCATGCCGTACGCATCGCGTTGAACAACATGGAGTGGCTAAACAAGAGGGTGGTATGGACCCTGGAGATTGCCAACACCCGACTTGTTTGATCAAACCATCAAGTTCCTATGAACAATCAAGGTTCGTCTCTTCTTTCCCTCACAAGTTAATGCCCTCAAATTTGTCTTCAAGGTTTGGGATCAGTCCCCATGCATGAACCTCCAATTCCTCTTCCTCACGGCCCATGCTTCCACTTCTTTCTCCTTTACCCAACACTCCCTTTCCCGGATCTGTTGCCGATGTCTTCCCTACATCTCTATCTACTTCCTACCATCGTTCATCCACTTCTACCTCCTTTTGTCTACCCCCTTCATCGCCACCATCAAGGAGCGATGGTTTTGCCATGCAACACGCCCAGATAACGCTCCTAACCTACAAGACTCCTGCCCGTCGGAGAGAACACTTGGCGAATGTGAGAATTTTGGTAGGGACAAAAAGTAAGGGAGGACTAGGTACATAAGTGGAGCCCTACACATCCACGTATGTCTACCCAACAAGGAAATCTCCTCCCGACTCCCTCCGTGTCTACGAGCCATGGCGTAGAAAGGCCATCAAGAGTTTGCATGGGAGCGCCACATTAACACACGCAACCCCACACGCATGCGCATCCCGCCTCCCCCGTAGGCACTGACATGACGATCCACCATTCCCGGGCCCCATCACCCCTCCTACGGACTACGCGTCGCTGCCCGATTGGGCCCACGCACGGCGGCCATCGGCGAGCCCCTGGAGGCCCGAAACACCCCACACAAAAACGCAAACGCAACAGAGAGAGGAAAAAAACTTATCTGCCCCCCTAATCTCCCTTACCCCGGTCTCGTGATAGATAACCACCCCCTTTCTCTCCGTGTCGTCGCCGCCGCCGCGGCGGCGCGACCCCTCGCCGCTCGCGCCCCTCCGGCGATCACCGCAGCCCTCCCCCGCCTCCGATCCGATTTTCCCCGCAAAAATCACAGGAACACCACAAAAAATTCCCAGAAACCCGTCGTGTTCCCACTTTTTGAATAAATCAGACAGGTGTTTCCTCTGCCCCGCCCAACCGTCGCGTCCCCCGCGCGGTCGCTGACGTCGGCGATCGCATCCGACAATAACCGTCGCCGTGATCTGTCCACATAACGGCTCGATCTGGCCACCGTCGGATCGGCGCGCGAATCAGCCGGGATTTAGGGTTTGGGGATCCAATTTGAAGCTCGCGCGCTCGTGGCTGCTTCCACCGCTCGATTTATATTAGAGCTTGGCACACTTGTTTCTTCCCCGGATAGTTGGTTCATTTGGGATGTGTTTGGTTGAAGGTTCTGGTGTTTAGTTGCATCTGGGAGCGGCACGGAGTGGTTCCCCCCGAGCCCGAGCCCGAGGTAATATTCCGCCCAGACGCGGTCATAGCCCGAAAACGAGCGGACCACATGGAACCGCTGCCTCGCTCGCACTCTCCCCGTCTCCCCAACCCTCCAGGTACGCTCCTCCCTCCCCCTCGTCAGCTCCCCTGCGGCGGATCTGACCCGCCGGCCGGTTCCTCCTCCTCCCACCGCCGGCCGCCTCCCCCTCCTCCCGCCGCCGGCCGCCTCCTCCTCCCACCGCCCTCCGCCTCCCCTTCTCCCTCCCCCTCGTCCGCTCCCCTCCCCCGATCTGAGCCGGCGGCCGGCGACCGCCTCCCCCTCCTCCCACCGGCGGCCGGCTCCTCCTCCCCCCCCTTCCTCCCTCCCTCCCCCTCCTCCCACCGCCGTCCGTCTCCCCTTCCTCCCTCCCCCTCCTCCCACCGGCGGCCGTCTCCCCTTCCTCCCATCCCCTTCCTCCCTCCCCCACCTCCCACCGGCGGCCGCCTCCCCCTCCTCCCACCGGCGGACGGTTCCTCCTCTCCCCGGCGACCGGCGGCCGCCTCCCCCTCCCCTCCCCTCCTCCCCCCACTCCATCGATCTACACCCCCAAGTAGGGCTCACTCTGTTTCCTCAAGCTCACGCCTGCTAACAGATTTCCCCCCCTCGTTTTGCAGCAGCTCGACCGGGAACTCCAAGCAGCTCGACGGGAAAACTTCAAGCAGCAGCTCGAATCTGAAGGTGTGCATGTTTATTTGCATCTACTGCTTATGTTTATTTCTTGTCCAGTGTATGTTTGCAATATATATGTTGATGTAAGCATCATTGGTAGCATATTTTTGATAGTCTGCATAACTTGTAGATGGTCAAGAAGATGAACAAAAGAAAAAAGATGGTTAGAGGAGCTGCTGTTTTTGTTGCACTAGCTGCAATGGCAGTAATCATTCGTGCTATAGTAAGAAAGAGAAGACCACGTATATTACCTTTGCCCAATGCATGAAAGAGATCGAATCAGATACGATTATCTAAACCAAATTTTTTGGCAAAGCCATGTCTTATCTAAAAACATGCTAAGGTTTGAAAGAGCTGCGTTTTTCAATTTGTGTGCCATAATGAGGGATCGCAAGTTGCTAGAAGATAGTCCACATGTTAGCGTGGAGCAACAATTAGCAATGTTTTTGCATACAGTTGGGCATATCCTTCGGAATAGAAGATCGTATGTGAACTTGACATATGTGGCTGTCAACCAGTGGTCAACTTGACATGTATGACTATTGCACTTTGATGCTTTTGGGAATTTCGTATGTCAACTATATGGTTGTATGCTTACACTTACAAAACGACCACCCCCCTAGCAAAAGCTTACTAAAACACTAGCATCCGTGTTTGGATGCTCGTTTAGGGCATTCGACATTTGGCCATGAGCTACCCAAGTGAGGTTCTAAATTAAGCTTCATTTCATAAACTGCAGGGAGCGGTAGACTGCTGAAGCGTTCCGAGTTTCTTCATGTTGTGTTGTCATAAATTGTGATGGCATTCTTCAGCAATTCTGGGAGCAGGGCTGATTCTGGAGGGTACAACTTGAACGAGAAGGCTGATGACGAAGGCGCATATGAGTCAGTCAGGGATAGGGACGCCGACTTGAACTCTGGCCAGTTGAACTTGAATGAGAAGGCTGATGATGCCTACCACAGTGAGGAGGAGCAATACGAAGATGGCCAGTCAGGTCTGAACCCTTCTGAGATTAAATCAGGGCAGAATGCCCAGAGAGCAGGTGACCCTTCTGGCCCATGGGGTACAAACTTTTTGAAGGACTGCAGATCCACGGAAGGGGAAGAACCGTCAAATAGTGATAGGGGAATGGAACACGGGTCTGCGGCTAGCTCACATGATGACATGGATGGTAGTGGAGAGGATGATGAGCTAAACAGAGGGCACGGGGATGTGCCCGCTGAGGAAATGCTTTCTGATGACTATTATGAGCAGGATAGAGAGGAGCAGAGTGATTCGTTGAATCGTCGTGGGATGAGCCACCCAAGCTGTTCCACTTATGGGGTCGCATCAAAATCTGTACCCTCAAGGCAAAAGAAGAAGTCGACAAAGGGCAGTGCTTATGACAACAATGACGATGCATATAATGATGAGAATGACGACGACGACGATGATGAAGATGATGCAGATGGTAATATTTATACCTGCAGCCTTGTGCTCAGCCAAATTTTCTATTGCATTTGAAAACTTCTCCATTTGCAGAATATGGTCCAGCTCATTGTTGACTCAAAATTTATTTCTTCCTTTTTTGCAGAAGATGATCCAGATGATGTGGATTTTGAGCCAGACAGTGAAACTGATAAGGCTGCTGTTAAGGTCATTTACCGACTTGAATTTTTATTATCACACATGTAACTTCAGCAATTTATTGTATTGCCTACACATTATGTTACATGTTATTGTTTAAGTTAGCTGGTGCTGTGGAAGTTTGTTGCCGATGTTTTTTAGAACTGCATGACACTGCCGCTAACTTCTAAGTTGTATGGTTCATATTTTATTTTGTGAAGATGAACTGGCTAGCAACTGTTTAATTAGCATGGTGAAAAGAGTGCCCCAGCTGATCCAACTTGCACAAAATTGATTGATTCTTCAAAAGAGGAAATACATAAAAGTACTCCAAATAATAACCTGAAGATCAATTAAGTAATCTTTGAGAAATTTTGAGACAGAACGACAATCTGCAGAACTACAGTAAATATAGTCAAGTTAAAGCCAGAGTTACCGGATTCGCTGGGAGAGGCCTTGAACTTCGATCCACATCAAGATCCAGATCGGTGTTTGATCCAGATCGGAATCGCTGCCTGAACTATAAACGATCTCAAGTTTCCTCCTGATTCGTAGATCTCAAGCGAACCCATCGATTCAGCAGCTATTACGGGCTAGATACTACGGCAGCTCCTCCGTCACCATGGCTGTGCAGGTGACGACGGCGGTGGAGACATGGTTGTCGGCCTGTTGCAGCTCCTCATCTGCAGGGTGATACATGCCTGCAGGCTCCTCTCCTCCATCCACCAGAGCACGGGAGGCATGTGAGAGAGCATGGAGGGGGGGGGGGCATGTTGTGGAGACGAACTAGCATTAGAACAGAGGGAAAATGCGTGCCTGAACCGAGGTAGAAGAAAGATGTGTACGTGTGTAGCGGCTGGGGTCACAAGGACTAGGACGTCTGGACGTGAACCCAGCAGGTTAGGTTTCCATTCTCTGGTGGGCCTAATGGGCTGTTCTTTTTATTACGTATGAATCAGATGTATAATTAGGTATGTGGCCCACCTATTGCGTACATCCCCATAAAGAGAAAAAACACACTATAATAGAGGTGGCGAATCATAATCCCCGGGATCGTGAACCCCTTCTCTGATTCGTGAATTATAGAGATGTGTACCCTCCATCGAATCTGATTCGGCAGATGTAGCGAATCCAATCCCGAACTGAGCGAATTGCGGATCAGGTTACAAACAAGAACCAAGTATGGTGCAAATGCATGGAAGCTTGGAAGAAGGATATGCTTTTATTTTTCATATGTTTGAAGAAAGTACTAATAAACGCCAGTTGCCCGTGCCAGCTGCATTAATGCATTCATTCATAAGCTTCTAACCAAATCCTTGAGTTGTTCAATTCAATACATTTCTGTAGTTGAATGTCATGGTTGCAGTTCATGTACTTCGCATTTTCTTAGGTGACGTTATGGCGAATAGCACATCATTGTAGCAATGTTCTGGGGTTTATATTCCTTGTGTACTGTGAACATACGAGGGCACATGCATATTCTTGCTTCTCTAGCCATGCTTCTCTTAATCAGTTTAGTCTTTAGGTTCTTCTGTTAGAAATTTTGAACTCATTCAACAGTTGCGTAGATTTTCTTCTTCTGTAATAATGTTTTTTTGTGTGGTTTGTATCTTTGTGCTCATGACAGCTTTCACACTGTTCTTTTATTGGTATTCCAGTTTAGCTATATGACCTTTTTGTTCGTTATTATTTAAGCTGACCTTGTGGAACTTGAATTTCAGGAGAAGCTTGTGGATAGTGAGAACTCAGGCGAAGAAGAAGAAGATGATGAGCTTGAGCTCTCGGATGATGATGATGATTTTATTGATAGCAGGAGGCAATCGAAACGACTTAAGGTCGGAGGAACTAAAACTTCCCAGCGAAAAAAGCTTCCTATTCAGGCTCCACGCAAGCGAGGTGTATCTTTCACAGACGAAGAATATTCTTCAGGAAAAGACTCGGATGCACCCAATAGTCCTGATTTTAGTCATCGATCGAAAAAGCCTGTCAGGTTGCATCTGAAAACTGTGGGCCATAATGATGTTTTCTCAAATGTCAATTCCCATAATGAATCCCGAACTTCTGGGAGGAGGAGGACACAGAGAAATATCTCATATGCTGAAAGTGACAGTGACGATAGCGAGGAGAAGTCAACTAAACAACAAAAGGTTAGAGTTCAGTTTGTATTATGTATCGAATTATTTATGTCACTGATATGCCTGAGATTTAAATTAGATGAAATTCTGTTACTTTTGGCATGTGCTGGAGTAGAGTAGTTGGTGACTATGAAATGCCCTCGCTGTTTCAATATCCTTTTTTTGTTTTAGTCCTTGCTTAAGGGTTAACCCACTATTAGTTGGCATTAACTGTTTATAAATCTATTTTATGTATGCTGTGTGCACCTTTATAAATTTTGATCTCAGATCACTTACATATTTCCAATATATCTAGCTCGTGAAGGAGGATCAAGATGAAGAAGATGGAGAAACAATTGAAAGGGTCATTTGGTATCAGCCAAAGGGTGTTGCTGAGGATGCACTGAGGAATGGTCAATCGACTCAACCTACTGTTATGAGCATGCCATCAGATTTTGATCAACAATGGGATGATGTAGAGTTCTACATAAAATGGAAAGGGCAGTCTTACTTACATTGTCAGTGGAAGACATTATCCGAGCTTCGTAGTGTAAGAGCTCACCTGGATATCTTCTGCTTATAAATTCTGTTTGTAATATTTTCTGTTTGTGTTTTATCTCTTTAACCTGTTTCTTTAGATGTGTGTTCACTTTACCTTTAAAATGACAGGTTAGTGGATTTAAGAAAGTTCTAAATTACATGAAAAGAGTGTCTGAGGAGCAGAGGTACAAGAGATCACTATCACGCGAAGAGGTAACAAAAAACTTTTGGCTTTTGCACTCTGACCTGAAGCAAAGCATGTTAACTGTCACTTGTACTGCATATCCAGACAATAAATAGTAACCATACATTTATCTTGAAGAGTGGAAAAGTTTTTCTTTTCTTTCAAAAAGTACTTCTATAACTTCAACCAAGTTTGTAGAGAAAAATATCAACGTCTACAATACCAGAATCCTTATCATTGGACTCATCATGAAATATATTTTCCTATTTTATTTATTTAGTATTGTAGATGTTGATATATTTTGCTATAAACTTGGTCAAATGTAGATACATTTTACTTATTGGAAAGGTAACACACCTTATATTTTGGAACAGAAGGAGTAACAATTAATGATAATATGTCACTGCATTTTTATAAATATCGAGATCTGTATTATGTGGTTCATAAATGATCGAAGTGTTTAATATTTCTAGTCTTAAACAAAATGTCGACTATTTGATATATTTATTCATAACTCTATGCCTTCTGTTAATTTCTTCATCTATCAGGTTGAGGTGCATGATGTGGGCAAGGAAATGGAGTTGGACCTTATTAAGCAATATAGCCAGGTTTCACATTAATACCAACTTTAGGCTATTAATATACACTCTTATTTCTGTATTTGTACTCTGTCTTAAGTATCAATCTCCAGGTTGAACGGGTATTTGCTGATAGGGCAACCAAAGTGGATGTGGATGTTGTGGTGCCAGAATATTTAGTCAAATGGCAGGGACTTCCTTACGCAGAATCGACCTGGTAATTTTATGACTTGATTTTGGGCTGGTCATTTTTATATAGCTATGATAATATTTTGCATGTGGATGTTTATTTGCCCTGACCCATTGATTGGAATGTCATGGATATGTTAGAAGTGATACGATATCCATATATAAATTGTTTGGTTGACCCTGTACAGCTGTATCCATGCTTTTCTGTTGTATTTGTATTGCTCACATTATCTGTCACCTTGCAGGGAGAAAGATACAGATATTGAATTTGCTCAAGAAGCAATAGATGAATACAGGGTGGGCATTCTATATATCTAATCTGTCGGTATTTCATAGCTACATAAGATTGTATGTTAACTGGGTTTACACAAAACAACAGGCCCGTGAAGTTGCCACCGCCATACTGGGGAAAACAGTTGATTTCCAAAGGAAGAAAAGCAAAGGTAGTTTTTCTATGCATAATCTGTGCTTGCATACTTGATGACTGAACTTGATAATTTTTTTGGCTCTGAGGACTAGTGTCTTCCCTGTGGACTGGAACTTTTCTCTTTGTTGGCCTAGAAAGCGTAAATACTTTCAGAGACATATTCATTGTAAAATGGCATTTCCTCCTTTGAAGCCGAGAAAACATGAATACTCTGTAGCTTACCCACCTTGTTTCCCATAAATTACCAAATATTTATAGGTACTGTGTCATGTGATGCAATGAATGCTATCTATTTAGATTTTGCATTTCTTTTGTGGATTTTGACTTCCTGAGCACCATCACAAACTGACATTGTTGAATTATGTACTTATACTTAGGTGATCCATGGTCTGGTCTTGACTTATCCGTTTCCTTGCGTTGCTGTATTATCACTATTCTTGAACTTCCATCTAATACTAAGTTTATGTTACACAGCTAGTTTGAGAAGGCTTGATGGTCAACCAGAATGGCTAAAAGGAGGTAAACTGCGTGATTATCAGCTTGAAGGCCTAAACTTTCTCGTTAATGGGTATGTAAAATCTATAGATATGCATAACAAAAGGACCTTGCTTGCCAGTTCGTGCTCATTGATTGATCTGTAAAACAGGTGGAGAAATGACACTAATGTTATTCTTGCCGATGAGATGGGTCTGGGAAAAACTATTCAATCAGTTTCCATGCTTGGCTTCCTTCATGTAACTTTTT
The DNA here is from genome assembly GCA_022496015.1 of Hordeum marinum. Classification (NCBI taxonomy): domain Eukaryota; kingdom Viridiplantae; phylum Streptophyta; class Magnoliopsida; order Poales; family Poaceae; genus Hordeum; species Hordeum marinum. Next base: position 19,345,006 of record CM039673.1, read on the forward strand.
TTTTCATCATCGTTGTTTTGCATGGTACCAGGATTGTTTTACTGATTAACAATACTTGCTATGTATCTTGCAGAATGCTCAAGAAATTAATGGCCCATTTCTTGTCGTTGTGCCACTCTCAACATTGTCAAACTGGGCAAAAGAATTTCGGAAGTGGCTACCTGACATGAATGTTGTAATTTATGTCGGAAATCGTGCTAGCAGAGAGGTAAAGCTCAGTAAATTTCTTACATGTCTTGCTTCTTTTGTGGTTTGTATGCAACTAAATGCTGTTTTCATATTTTGGCAACCTTTTTATTTATTTATGACATCTAATGTTTCTAATTGTTAAATGTAAATACTATCACATACTGGCAATTCATGTAAATATTTAAGTTGTCGCTGGTTATAAAACATACTGGTTGTCCTTTGAACTCCTATATTATGTAAACTTGACAGGAGCTTACTGTTATTTGTTTGAGCAAGCTTTTCTTGCATTGTGTTGCTGGTCATGTACTTTGTCAGTTGTTCCACTTTGAAGGTACCGAGCTTTGCTATTCTGCTAGTTTGCCATCCGATGGGCTCACTGAACACTGTCATTTGCGGTGCACACTTTATTGTAGACAATATCTTCATACAACCTTTGTTCTTCTTTATCCACAATCGCAAGCAGTTGTCAGCGCTTTTTTTTATTAGTAGCTGCACATAAATATTTGTAATGAGCACAATTTGTTAAATATCTTGGGTGCTATATAAATCACTAAATGGACAACAGCAGGGACCTACAGGTTGTTGCTGAGCATAGTTTAAATATTTTAAATACCAAGAACACATGCTCATCAATCCTATCTTCTTTGTAAACAATTAATTTAGCTTACGTGTCTCCATGCACACAAGTAAATGACCAGGTAGTCTGTGGCGTTCGATCTGCTGATTTTGGCAGAATCACAGCAGCAAAGGGGCATCTACCACCTAGACGGTTACCTAGACCATATTTTTTTACAATTTCATTGTCAAGTTGCAAAATATGTACCTTGGTGATTTGGACACCACAGTAAAAATCAGATGTACTCAGTATTGAGTGTAGCACAAGGTCTTAATTTTCTTCCATGCTTTAGAAACAAGCAAAGAGAAAGGAATAAGTAAGTACTCCCTCCGTAAACTAATATAAGAGTGTTTAGATCACTATTTTAGTAATCTAAACGCTCTTATATTAGTTTACAGAGGGAGTAGAAATGATCAGTGTTCACAGCAAAAATATAATTAGTCATGACATGTCCTTGGATTATTATATTTAGGGAACCAGCACTTCCTTAAATCATGGTTCTCGTAGAGAGGACCCAAAAATTGATAATGTCTCTAATATTAAAAATCACGTTTTTTGCGCCTTGTTTACTATTAGGATCCTAAAATGGGATAGTGGAGCTATAACTAGCTTTTTAGAACCTACTGAAACTTATATTTTGAGACTTCTGCAGAAGATGAGTATACCCTGTTACTATCCGAGCTTCATGAATGGTATAATTCATCTTTGTTGCGGTATATATCATGGGATGAATTCGTCTGTTAATCATGGATCTTGATCAGAGCTCTGCATAATTTAGTAACCGTTGCACATCATGTTTTGGCTCTATGTTTATATATATCTGCCAGGTTGTTTTTAGGCTAAGTAACTTTGTTTGCTCATTTGGTTCCTGCTTTTCTTCGTATTTTCTGGACTTTGCATTCAAATGTCAATTACCAATAAATATTGCTGTTTAAAGGGCACGTTCTTAGTTCCACACTTCCTGACGAGTTGTGTTCACCTCGATTTGCGCTTGACATTCTTCCTAATCCATTTGTGGCAGATGTGTCAGCAGCATGAGTTCTTTACAAATAAGAAGGGTGGGCGGCATGTAAAATTCCATACTTTGATTACTACTTATGAGGTGATACTTAAGGACAAAGCCGTCCTTTCAAAAATCAAATGGAGTTATCTTATGGTTGATGAAGCCCACCGTTTGAAGAATTCTGAAGCATCACTGTATATTGCTCTTTTGGTACGGACATTCTCTTGAACTAATCATAACAGCCTATGTATTGGGTAATTACCGCAAAAAGATAAAACTGCGTTTATTCTCTCCCAGGAGTTCAGCACCAAAAATAAGCTGCTAATAACTGGGACTCCTTTGCAGAACAGTGTTGAAGAGCTGTGGTATGTCCTTTTCTTATGCAGACTTGAGCTAGGCATTTTTTTAGTATATGTTTGCATTGCTGCTAGGTACTTGTAATTTGGTATTGCAATATGCGAGTGTGTAATTCAGAAGTGAAATGGGTTGCTTCAACTACCCTTTTCCTCTCTGTGCAGCCACTTGAAAAATTGTTAACTTTTTTGAGAACATAGATTTTCATCGTAATATAAAATGCACAGCTGTAAAGTTTGGGATAAGAATATGACCATGCATCCAGCACAAAAACACTGATTCAGGCTGCATGGTGAATAATATGATTTTGCAGGTGCAGAATATGTCTTGTTTTTGTGCAAGACACATGTTATCTTTTCACCAAATTTGAAAGTGCATGTCATATCATTACTAGTCATGGTTTTTTATTTAGAAAATCAACTTCTTGAAGTGGTCGAAAAAGAGAGAAAACGTAGCTTGTGCACAACCATATGCGCAAAATTCAGGTTCCAAGTATGCTCATTATTTTCTCTTGTTTTTGTTGTTTGCAGGGCACTACTTCATTTCCTTGATCCAGTCAAATTTAACAGCAAGGATACTTTTGTTGAGAGATACAAAAATTTGAGTTCGTTTAATGAAACTGAGGTATTAATTTGTGAACGATAGATTTGTATTGACCTGGATTGTGTTCACAATTGTCCTACACTATTTGATGACCATTAACTCTCTTTGTTTTGATCTTTTTGTAGCTTGCAAATCTTCACATGGAATTGAGACCCCATATATTAAGGCGAGTTATTAAAGATGTCGAGAAGTCTTTACCTCCAAAAATTGAGCGAATTCTTCGTATCGAAATGTCTCCCCTACAGAAACAGTATGTTCTTGTATTGACGTAGGTTCAATAATATATTTCATTCCTCCTTGAAATGAACCTTTTTTATCTTTTTGCTAGATATTACAAGTGGATTCTTGAGCGAAATTTTCAGAATCTGAATAAAGGAGTTCGTGGGAATCAGGTATTAATTCATCTTGAGTGTGAATTTCTTGTCAGTTGGTATCAGCAATTCATTTTTCTGTCAGTTTGTGCTGTTAATGTGTTAAAACAAATGGTTTTCTTTCAATATATTTTGTGAAGAACCACCACTTCTTCCCAGAACTGTTTGCATAGGCTGCTCATTATGTTAGCCTAACATGTAGGTTGGCCAATGTTGAATATCCTGTATCTGCGAAATGAGAAACATTTGATAAATAGTGGCTCTATTTAGGGGTCTTGGACCATTGTTTCTTGAGCAATGCTGTAATGCTGGATTATTATGAGAACCACATCTTGGTAGGGTGGTTGTTTGTATATTTAAAACTAAAAAAGTTAGCAAACAATAGAGCTTTGAAAAATCCGCTGCAATATCAAAAGGAAGGCTTGACCCCCTTGTGCATTATATTGCCCCTCTTATAGACAGAACTTAACTCAATTAGTGTGTTTGTTTATGCTGTGGAATTACTGAGCACTAAGTGTCTATCATCAGGTGTCACGATGTCGGCCAAAGAGGGGCAATCTATGAATAACAGCCTCTTGTTATCTAGAAATCTATGCTGTGTGTTTTTTAAGAGGCATTTTTTCTTATTCACAGCATATTTGCAAAGCATAATCTTTTTTAGATAGCTCTACTTGCTTGGATATTGTGTACTATTTTTTTCTGTTCATCATTTATTTCTGTAAACAGTTGTTCTTCTTGTTCAGCATATTTGAGTTGCTATTTATATTAATTTATCTGGCTGGCTGGGTCATGTTATATGCAGGTCTCGCTTTTGAATGTTGTCGTCGAGTTAAAAAAGTGTTGCAACCATCCATTCTTGTTTGAAAGTGCTGATCATGGTTATGGTGGAGATAGCATTGGTGATCGCAATAAAGTTGAACGCATTGTTATGAGTAGCGGGAAGTTAGTTTTGTTGGACAAGCTACTGCTGAGACTGCGGGAGACTAATCACCGCGTGCTTATATTCTCTCAGGTTCGTATTTATTATTTGCTTTCAAATGATGTAATTTTTCAGTTTTAGTTACCAGAGCTATTATTAGTTTTGGATATATTATTCTATTAACTGTGTAATCCAACTGAGGAAAATAACCAACTTATAGATGTGAGTTGGATTAGTTGATAGTGGACAGAATGTAATGTGTTACCATTACAGGGACAATGTTCTTATAGTGCCAACATCAGTATATTGGACAATACATGTATACATGATTTCTGAATTTTCATCTTTCCAGATGGTGAGGATGCTGGACATCCTTTCTGAGTACCTATCCCTTCGAGGCTTCCAGTTTCAGAGGCTTGATGGCAGTACAAGAGCGGATCTTCGTCACCAGGCCATGGAACATTTTAATGCTCCTGGAAGCGATGATTTTTGTTTCCTTCTGTCTACACGTGCTGGTGGACTTGGGATTAATCTTGCAACAGCAGATACGGTGATAATTTTTGATTCAGATTGGAATCCTCAAAATGATCTACAGGTCCTCTAATCTATCTGTGATTATGATGTTATGGATGTTTAATAATTATTAAACAACATTTCCTTATCTTCCCTCTGTTTTTCTGTGCATTCTGATTTGATGCTAGGCAATGAGTAGGGCACATAGGATTGGGCAACAAGATACTGTCAACATCTATCGTTTTGTCACTTGCAAAAGTGTTGAAGAGGATATATTGGAGCGGGCAAAGAAAAAAATGGTGCAGACAACGAATGTCTTCATATGGTGTTCAAATGAAAATACATGAGATGTGCTTTAACTTATTTTACTTATTTATTTCAGGTTCTTGATCACTTGGTGATTCAGAAGCTGAATGCTGAGGGCAGGCTCGAGAAGAAAGAAACCAAAAAGGGTGGCTCCATGTTTGATAAGGTAGTATTTTGCCTAAGCTGTCTTGTTTTCGTGGGTTAGTTTGGATGACAACTTGTCTAGTATATGTTGGTGTAGAAATTCTCTTAGTTACTTATTAACAAGATATATATGTTTTAATGTTTTACATGCACTTGCATTCTTGTTTTTGTTGCGATATAGCTTGTAGCCTTAGTACAGGTTCTTTGACTTCCATTATAGCATGCCTTTGGCTTCTGCCCTAGTGGACACATTCCCTAGAAAATATATAAAATGGATATGTAATCTGCAAAGTTCAGCGGGAATATATTTTATCTTGAATTGTTGAGTCTCTTGCTATTTTGGAGTATTTCTTTCTCCTTGCGCTAGTGATGAAATCCATATCATTTGGCAGAATGAACTTTCAGCCATACTGAGGTTTGGGGCAGAGGAGTTGTTCAAAGAAGAGAAGACTGATGAAGAGACCAAGAGGAAGCTTGAAAGCATGGACATTGACGAAATTCTTGAGAGAGCTGAGAAAGTTGAAACGAAGGCTGCTGAAGGGGAAGAAGGAAATGAGCTTCTTAGTGCTTTCAAGGCATGTGGACAGCGCACAATCATTAAACTGATGCAGAGCACATAAATTATTGTGCATTAATGTTTCTTAGTATTTTGGATATGTTATTAATTGTTTTAAGTATTTTGGTTAGGTTGCTAATTTTTCCAGCGGCGAGGATGATGCCTCATTCTGGAGTAGACTAATACAACCAGATCCTGCAGATATGGGTCAGGTATTTATTTGGACATCTGATTCAGTTCTTGCTTTCCATCAACTTAATCAGAGAGTAACAGAATATGTGTTCTGCAGGAAACTTTAGCACCTCGTGCTGCACGGAATAAAAAGAGCTATGTTGAAGATCACCAACTTGACAAAAATAGCAGCAGGAAAAGGCGAGCGGTTGACGCACAAGAAAAGCCAAGAAGGCGTTCCAGCAGAACAGTCGACACAATCGTTTCGTTACCATTTATTGATGGAGCAGTCGCTCAAGTACGGAACTGGTCATTTGGAAATATGCCTAAGAAGGATGCCTCCCGCTTTGTTCGAGCGGTAATCTGCGCCCACTACCAGCATATTTGATTCTTCTGCTTCTCTGACTGGTTATATTTGCACATATTCTGAAGTATGCATTATATATCTTAGTTCCATGGTTATTATGACAATATGATCATGAGATCTGTAACATTATAGATTCTCATCTTGTTTTATTAGAGATGTTCTGCAACTAGATAATTTTAGTTATTAACGTGTCAGTGTGCGACTATCAAAGTATATTTACCTCTGTTTTTTTCCTGCTACCTTGGTCTTTTAACTCCTACTTAGTTACTTACTATAAATGGAATGGTCATAATTTTAGTTATCAATGCATTTATTACGCTGTGGATATGGGTTAATTTTATTTTATTGGTGCATAGAATTACATGGTCACTGCAAGTTTTGGTACCAGCACTATGTTTTGTCTGCTCAGTTTTTCTAAAATTCCTGTGACAGTTTGTATGCAAATTTTGTAGATTGCATTGTATTGTTTCCGGAGTTATATATGTGTTTGGCGTATTTTCTCCAGCTTCATCTATCTAATTCTCATGGTGAACTTTAGGTTAAAAAGTTTGGAAATCCAAGCCAAATTGGCTTAATTGTGGATGATGTTGGTGGTGCAATAGCAAAGGCTCCATGTGAAGCACAAATTGAGCTGTATGATTTGCTCATTGATGGCTGTCAGGAAGCTGTGAAAGAGAACACAGACATCAAGGTGTTTTTCATTGTGATGCCCTTAGAGAAAATGGTCTGCCCTCTGATCCATATTACTTGTCGCTCAAACAGATGTATCTGGTGCTAGATACATCCGTTTGAGTGACAAGTAATATGGATCGGAGGGGGTAGTCGTTTCCTTGTGCATTATCTTCCTTTCCTGAGTTCATTTCATTTGTACTTCAAATGTAGGGCACAGTATTGGATTTTTTTGGTGTACCAGTGAAGGCCTATGAGTTGTTGGCTCGTGTTGAAGAGCTTCAATGCTTGGCAAAGCGCATCGCTCGTTACAAAGATCCAGTTAGACAATACCGGATCCAGTCACCTTACAAAAAGCCACAGTGGTCAGCAAGCTGTGGATGGATTGAAAGTAATTGCTGTTTGACTTAGTTTCTGTAAAAATGTTTGAGAATATAAGCTGTTTGACTTAGCTTCTGTAAATATGTTTGAGAATGTAAGCTCATAAATCTTTTTATATCTTTAGCTGATGATGCAAGATTGCTGCTTGGAATTCACTGGTATGGTTATGGAAACTGGGAGAAGATACGGTTGGATCCAAAGCTTGGTCTGGCAACAAAAATTGCACCAGCAACACTTGGTGAGAGAGAAACATTTTTACCACGCGCACCAAATTTGGATAATCGTGCTAGTGCTCTCCTGCAGAAGGTACTTTCCCTGACCTTTCATCCTCTTCCTTGTGTGCGCTTGTGCTTGTTTGTATGCTGTTTATGTGCAAGTGCATCTTATGTTGCATATTCTGTCTGTAAAGCGCACATCTGCATTTTCTAGAGCTAATATAAAATCGGAAGGTTGAGGTTGTCTATTTTGATCATGTTTGGATGTCGAGTCAGATGTGATTAATTAATTAGTAATGTTTAGCTAGCATCTGAAGCTCTTTATGCCCTGACTATCAGTACTTTTGAAGTTTTCTGGTTCCACCAAGATTAGTGATACCGTTCTGCTCACAATATATCTGTACACATACTTACTGATATGTTTTTTTTTTCAAGCAACTCGTTTTTTTTGCTTCACTATCTGTTGTTCTGATTGACAGCTAAATATATTTGAAAAATATAGATAAATGCTTGATTTCAATTCTGTATCATTTTTTGTATGTAATAGTTTGTGTCCAGATTTGATAATTTAATCCATTGGCAAGAAAATTCTGCTTTTCTAGGAATATGCCAATCTGAGTGGAAAGAGCTCAAAAGTCAAAGGAGGTGCTAGCCAAAAAATCAATAATGAAAATGGTGGTGCTCGATTGTTTAAAGGCCGACAAAAAGATGCAAAACCACAAGAGGATATTAAGTCAAACAAAGACGACATTAGGAAACGCAAGGTGGTGGAAGAAGCTGAAGCAAGAGAAGAGGGTGAAATTTCAGAGTCTGAAGAACAGATTAAATATCGTTTGGAAAAGGAGGGAAAGTGGCTGGAATGGTGCTCTGAAGCTTTGGATGAAGAGCAGGACATATTGAAACGCCTGGATAGGCTACAGAATACAAGTGTAAATCTTCCGAAGGAAAAGGTTTCTGCTTTATATTTTGATATTGACAATCTATTCTTAAAATGCTCTACTGCCACTTCTAACCTTATAAGCACATGTGCAGGTTCTTTCAAGAATTCGCCGGTACCTCCAGATAATCGGTGAAAAGATTGGAAAAGTCGCTGCCCAACATGTAGAATCGTACAAGCAGTCCCGTAAGTGTTGGTAGCTCCTACCTTTTTGTAGGAAGCATATGTGATGAATAATTTGATTTTTTTTTTTGAGAAAACGCAAAGGACCTTTGTGCTTCATTGCATTGAAAAGATAGTGGTACAGTTACAATCCTCCTAGGCGTTTTACAAAACCCACAGTCTCATCAGTGGACATCCCAGGATGGGGGCAAAGCAAACCTTAAGCCCTTGAGCCCCAGCCTTTGACCAGCATTGGACCCTGTCCTTGATCTTGTCCAGCAGCCCATCGATCGAAGGTCTCGCATTGCTGAAAACACATTCGTTCCTGTGCTTAGAGACATTCTTGAGACATTCATCTTCATGAAATAATTTGATTGTTTCATGCCAGCATCGGACCTCGTCCTTGATCATGTCCAGTAGCCCATCGATCGAAGGTCTTGAATGCCGAAAACGCACTCGTTCCTGTGCTTAGAGACATTCATACTCATGAAATAATTTGATTGTTTCATGAACATTCTAGAGACATTCTTTCATGAACATCTATATATTCCATTTTTTTTTGGGAACTTCTATATTCTGTCAAAAGATACCTATCTAAATAATTGCATTGTTTGCAGGTATGACCACAAGATTATGGAATTATGTGGCAACTTTTTCAAATATGTCTGGGGAGCAATTGCGCGATCTCTATTTAAAACTTAGTCAGGACCAAATGGAAGCTGGAGTCGGCCCCTCACATGGTGGCAATTTTGCACCCGCTCCTCCTAACAGAGGTTCTTCAAATCAGCCTCATCCTTCTAGAAACCAAAGGTCAACAAGGTCTTTCCAGCACACTCCAGAGCCTCTTAATAATGGTGAAAACACTGGGAATTCGGAAGCCTGGAAGCGGCGGAGGAGAGCTGATCAGGATAATCAGTTTGACAACCAACCGATGTACCAACCTCCTCCAATTATGGCAAATGGTAACAGGTCGCAGGAATCTAGCAGTTCTGCTGGTATTCTTGGTTGGGGTCCAGTCGAAATGAGACGATATGGCAATGACAGACCTAAGAGAGGTGTTCATCCCAGTCGTTTTCCTGCCGGGCATGGGCCTTTGCTTTAGCTGAAGTAGTCAGCTTTGTCAATTCCTAGGAGTCTTCAGCCTCTATACGCAGGTAGAAGTGGAGAATTGAATTTCTTTTTAGGCAAGACAAAAGAATAAGCTGTCAATATCTTGTCTGGATCACAGCTTGGAGTCTGTGCCTCGAGGAAACAGCAGATGTGCACACAAGATTCCTGACACTGAAACAAATATATGGGTCTTGTAAACCGCCAAGAGGAAGAGTCTCAGAAAATTTTGTCGGTCCAGTCCAGTTTTGTGGTCTAATAGAAGAAAATTTCCGTTGGGGTCTTTAAGAAGGTTCATCTCAAACAAACAAATGATGTATAGTTCAGCCTCAATACATGTACGGTCTTTTACAGTGCATTTTATATATAATGAAAATTTGGTTTAGTTGGACACTCCTCTCTCGTGCCCACATGTCCAGATATTTCTGCAAATATGATTTTGTTGTTGCTGCTGTTGTTGTTGTAACAAATCAACTGTCGTCACCAAAGAACTGAACTAGCCATGGACTGGGGTGCATGGAAGTTAAATATCCACGCACGCATCGGAACCATGAGTTACCATGAGTTGGTTTCGAGATCTTATGGATTTCAACTCTAGCTGTCATGCTCTTTACACAGTAACTGTCCTGTGGTACCGGTGAAGTGAGGAAAGCTTCATACTAATTTGTAACCTGGCTGGTTGGTCATCGTACACTTTTTCTGACTAATATTTGCTTGAAGCTGTAGGAATCATAAAACACACACACACACACACACACACACACACACACACACACACACACACACATCTTTTATCATCAGTGTGTGCTGCAAATCATTCAGCGATTCAGCCGTTTTGAAATTGTGCTTTTTGAAAAAAATATTGTGGTTGCACTGTAAACTTGGAAACCTATGAAATGGTACAAGTATGTTATTATTCGGAAACATGTCTTGGTAATTTGACGCATGTTATTATTCGGAAACATGTCTTGCCATTGTTGTGGAGAAGACGATCGCCGTTAAGGCTTGCTTGGATCTCATGTCTTTGCCAGGCGCAGTTATGTTTCTTATCTACAACATCAATCCTGCGGGCTATCGTTTCTTATCACAAGTGCGGGATCATGGTCTCGGGTCTCTTGGCCCTGCTCAAGGTGTTTCATCGACCTTGTCCACAGGCCCGCTGCTTCTAGTTCTGAGGGCATTCATCAACCTGTCAACCGGGAAAGTGACCACCGATTCCAAGCATGAAGGCTATACGCTGGCAGCGCTCATGTTCATCTACAAATGCTGTCGCAGAGGCAGTGGTACTTCCGCACGCGGAGGCTGGGGCTCCAGGTGAGATCGCTTCTCTCGGCGGCCATCTACAAGAAGCAGCAGAAGCTATCGAGCCCGGCCAAGATGAAGCAATCCTCCGGGCAGATCATGAACTACCTCACCGTCGACGCGTACCGGGTCGGGGAGAGCACAGGTTCCAGAGCAAGCTGATGGAGGCGACGGACGCGAGGTTGAAGGCCATGTCAGAGTCACTGGTGCACATGAAGGTGTTGAAGCCGGGGAGAAGGTTGCGATCTGCGGAGAGGTAGGGTCAGGAAAGTCGACGCTTCTGGCTGCGATACTCGGAGAGGTCCCGAGAACCGAAGGCACGGTAATAATGCTTTCCAACAACATTTGTCTTCATTTTGTTATCTTCAGTTGAGGACCTAAGTTTATCAAATGAGAAAAAACATTTACCAGTTCATAAGGTTATGATCGATGTCACAAGAAGCTTTAATCATGTGTAAAATGTTCATCCATCAGATTCAAGTCTGCGAAAAAATAGCATACGTGTCACAGAACGCATGGATCCAAACCGGAACCATGTAGGAGAACATTCTCTTCGGGTCTCGTATGGACAGCCGAAGGTACCATGAAACACTCGCGAGGTGCTCACTGGTGAAGGACCTCGAGATGTTGCCGTACGGAGACGATACTGAAATCGGGGAGAGGGGAGTGAACCTGAGTGGCGGTCAGAAGCAGCGCCTTCAGCTTGCTCGTGCGTTGTACCAAGACGCAGACATATATCTCCTCGACGACCCTTTCAGCGCTGTCGATGCCCATACAACAACCAGCCTCTTCAATGTAAGGATCACCACTATCAGCAGCTTTGCAGAATGCTTAATGATTTTAGTAAGAAACTGTTGTTTCAATTAAGTTACTATTGATTTATGTGACATGCAGGAATATGTCATGGGCGCTCTTTCAGACAAGACTGTTCTTTTGGTCACCCACCAAGTCGATTTTCTACCCGTCTTCGACTCCATTCTGGTCTCTCTCTCACACACACACACATCTATAATGGCCTGTAATTTTTTGCTGATGTCATCTTAAACTACTGGTAATTTTACCAGCTAATGTCAGATGGGGAGGTTATCCGGTCGGCACCTTATCAAGATCTATTCGCGGACTGTCAAGATTTCAAAGACCTTGTAAATGCCCATAAGGATACCATTGGGGTTTCAGATGTTGATAACAATGTTGCTCCGCACGGAGCAAATAGAACATCAACAAAGGAGAAGCATCATATTTATGCAAATGGATACACAAAGTCTGGGAGGCCATCACCAGCACACCAACTGATCAAGGAAGAGGAAAGAGAGACCAGAGACACTGGACTTAAGCCCTACATGATCTACCTGCGCCAGAACAAAGGCTACATGTAAGCTTCTCTGTGTGTCATTTCTCACATTTTTTTTAGAAAAGAAGGAATACCTCCGGCCTCTGCATCAGCACGATGCATACGGCCCCTTTATTAACGAGAAAAAGTTCAACTCCACGGTTCCACATAGTCTCCGAAAAAAGTAAGCAAAAAAGTAATAGGTAAAACAAAAGGTGTCACAGCCGGCAAAATATGCCTAGATGCCTAACCATCTATCCTATTACTGAACTGCCATCCAAACCGGCTGTAGATATCCTGCGCTACCATCTCTCACCGGATAGACCCAGTAACCAAAGGCTCCTTGGTATCCGCAGGAGTGAGTAACGACCAAGTACGGATCCACGTCGATGCTCTGTGTAATACCTGCAAAAAGTTTACATGTGTTTGCCTGTTAAAAACAACATCATTCCTTCAGTTTCATATAGGCCAAAGAAGTGCACATATTCCTATGCGAATATGTCTAGCAATAACTGTATCAACTCCACTAGCCACGTTCCAAACAACGTATCAATGCTATCCGGAGATATAATATTAAAGGCTATACGAATTGTCTGCCATAAAATTCTTGCCATTGGATATTGGAGAAAAAGGTGTTTAATAGTTTCCACATGATCACAAAAGCTACATCGTGTATTCCCCCAATTGCATTTAGCTAGATTATCCTTAGTGAGAATCACCTTCTTGTGCACAAACCACATGAAGACTTTGATCCATAAGGGAACCTTAACTTTTCAAATATGGGTCGATTTGGAGATGATTGTTGTGTCATTTCTCACCTGATCTTCATAGCTGGGCAAATAGCGCAAAACTCCTGGATGGCGGCGAATGTCCAAGATCCCCGTGTCAGTACACTGAGGCTAATATCCGTGTACATTGTTATCGGAGCTTGCACGATGCTGTTTTTTCTATCAAGATGTCTATCGGTCGTTGTTCTCGGGGTCCAGACCTCGAGGTCCTTGTTTTCCCAGTTACTCAATTCGTTGTTCCGTGCACCGATGTCCTTCTATGATTCTACTCCTCTAGGAAGGGTCCTTAGCCGGGTAAGAATTCTTGAACAGATGCCAAATAATAGGATCATAATTTGAAATTCCGTTTCACATTCGATGTTTTTAATGATGGGCCAGCTCAGCTCTGTTTTTCCTTGTAATGCAGGTATCTTCTGATTTGAGTACTGTCGCACCTTGATGTTCCGTTTGTGTTCATGTTTAGCCTTAGTGCCAGCTTAAATCACTAGTAGAAAATAAGGCATTCGTCACAGCTCGATCTACACATTAGTCCTGATTGCCTTACGAACCGGGACTAATGTGAGCATTAGTCCCGGTTCGAGCAGTTAGGGCGCCGGTCGGGCATTAGTCCCGGTTCGAGCGGGACCTTTAGTCCCGGTTGGAGACACCAACCGGGACTAAAGGGGCCGATACCAAGGTGAAGCCTTTAGTCCCGGTTGGAGACACGAACCGGGACTAAACCCCTTTAGTCCCGGTTCGTGTCTCCAACCGGGACTAAAGGCTAGACCTTTAGTCCCGGTTAGAGATACCAACCGGTACTAAAGGGTTTTGAAAGTTTTTTTTCTATTTTTTTTCTGTTTTTAGTTTCTGTTTTAAATTGCTTATATCTTTTAGGATATTTGATGTTTTTGAGTGATTCTTTTTTGCATTAGATTTAAAATTTTGTCTAGTTCGTGTTTGTGCAATTAGTTTTCAAATTTGAATGGTTTAAATTTGAATTTGTTCAAATTTGCTTCAAACCCTAGATTGTGAATAACTTGAATTTAAAAATAGTTTTTAATTTAATTCTTTTTGCTCCTAGGCACATGTTAGATGGTGCATGTTGAACACACAAAAAGTATGGAGTTGAAATAAGTTGAAAAAAATGAAATGCCTTTGTAACAGATGAGTTTTCGTCCAAAACCCTGATACTTCGAAAGGGATTGTCCAGTTTGTACACAAAGTGCATCTAGTTTTTACCGTAAGCCTCTCAACTTTTTAGGACATGCTATGTGGATGAAATAATAATACCATGCCAAGTTTCAACCTTTTCAGAGTTCATTTATAGTGTTTTTCAATTTCAGGGTCATTTAGCTCAAAAAAATCATTAAATGCATGAAAAATAGCAAATGAAGTTAGAAATGGGTTAACTCTGGCTTGGTTAACCTTAGTTGTGACTCTGGCTGGGACGATGCTAGCATATGTAGTCGACGATATGATTGGATGGACACCAACCCGGACTAAAAGGGTTCTAAAATTTTCAAACTCTATCCCCCCCATGGACTGTCTTTTTGAGTTTTCCAGAAAATAAACAAAAATGATAAAATCTTCAAAAAATAAAATCCTTTGAGATGTAGTTAGGTTTTAGTGTCTAGTTGGTATAGAAATTTTGAAATATGAATTTTGACCATTTCTGCAAAAAATAATAAAAAAATGTAAAACGGCCATAACTTTTGCATATGACGTCGAATTTTTTTAATATATCAAAAAAAACTAGAGAAAAATTGGGACTCGATTTCACCCGGGTTTACTCGGTGAAGTTTTCTCAGATTCTCGAAATTCCAAAAGTAAAAAAAGTTATTTCAAAAAGAAGATTTTTTCCTACAAAATCAAAAAAAATAATTTTATTTAAAAACAAATAAATGATGCCATATTTGGATTCCTCACATTTTTCTGATAATAATGGATCTATTATTTGTTGAATTTTGATTTACAGATTTAAAGATATTAATTATGCCATATGAATTGAATATATGGCAAAAAATGAATAAAATAATAATATTACTTATTTTATTTTCATAGAAATTCAATATTATTATTACTTATTTTGTTTATTTTAATAATTGTTTGAAATTCAAAAAATAAATAATGTGACATCAAGACCTAAGGGTTAATAGGATTGATAACTTACTATTTTTAAGAAAACAACAAGTGTAGACTTGGAAACAAAGGGTGATAGAACTCGAAAGTTAAGCGTGCTCGGGTTAGAGCAGTGAGAGGATAGGTAACCGACTGGGAAGTTAGATGATTTGGAATGAGTGGTAATTAGAGATTAAATTGTCAAATAATTCAAAAGCAATGAGAAGGGGTGATTATTAGAGATTAAACTGTCAGATAATTCACAGATTTGAAAATCAGATTTTTTTTTTGAAAAACAAAAATAAAAAAATTATTTAAAAAAAATACTTTTAGTCCCGGTTTGTAACACCAACCGGGACTAATGGTCCCGCTCCAGAAAGCTGCCACGTGAAGGGCCTTTAGTCCCGGTTCGTAACACAACCGGGACTAAAGGGTGGAGGCTTTAGTCGTGACCCTTTAGTCCCGGTTCTAGAATCGGGACTAAAGGCCCTCTGGAACCGGGACTAAAGGCCAGTTTTCTACTAGTGAATGGATACAGTAATCTGGAGGTATTGGTTGTTGTTACATGGCAAGTTCTATTTGTATCCGTGCCAATGATAGTTTTGGCAGTTAGGTTGCAGGTAATTGGTTTCTTTACGGCTATACTTTGCAGTAATCATTTCATTCACCCATAGATGTATTCTATTGTTATTTTCATCCAAAGGTGAACACGTTTTCCGTTTCCCATTGACGATTCCTGATGATCTATTATGTTTTTTTGTTGCCATGCAGAGGTATTACTTAGCCTCGGCTAAGGAATTGATGCGGATCAATGACATTACTAAGTCTGCTCTAGCAAAGCACCTAGGCGAGTCAATTTCGGGGGCTATAACCATAAGGGCCTTCGAGGAAGAATATCATTTCTTTGATAAAAATTCTAATCTTGTTGACAAGAATGCTATCCCATACTTCTACAACTTTGCAGCAACTGAATGGCTGATTCAACGCCTTGAAATAATGAGTGCTACAGTCCTTTCCTTTTCTGCATTTCTCATAGTTCTTCTTCCTCTAGGAACTTTCAGCCCCGGTAAGTAGCTTATACTGAGCACAATCATTGAAGAACATCTGTTACTCATTATTCAGGTTATGAAAAGATATACATTACAACCGAGAAACTAATTACTTTTGTTCCTGCAGGTTTTGTGGGAATGGCACTATCGTATGGCCTTTCCCTAAATATGTCTTTTTTTCCTCTATTAGAAAGCAATGAAACTTTGCAAATCAAATAATATCCGTGGAACAGGTGAACCAGTACATGGACATTCAAAGTGAAGCAGCAGAAGTCATCAAAGAAAACTGACCGGCACCAGATTGGCCTCAAATTGGTAGTGTAGAGCTTAGAGATTTGAAGGTAATGAATTAAAATATAAATATATATATGTATTCTTTAAGAGGTGAAAATCTTTAGGGTTTAATTGTATCATATTGTGGCATACATTTTTTGTTTGACAGATTAGACACGGAAAGGATGCTCCCCTTGTACTGCATGGAATTAGTTGCAAGTTTGAAGGTGGAGATAAAATTGCTATAGTTGGTCGAACATGAATTGGGAAGACACCATTAATTGGTGCATTGTTTCGCCTTGTCGAACTAGCTGGAGGAAAAATAGTTATTGATGGTTTGGACATCACCACGATCAGCTTACATAACATGCATTCACATTTGGGCATCATCCCACAAGATCCGACACTTTTATTGTAAGATATAATCTAGATCCTCTTGGGCAATTCCTAGATCAACAAATATGGGAGGTAAGACATGTAATACACAGAGTTTTTCGTGTTTCTTTTCTCATCTTATTCATTATCAGATGACTTAACCATGACAATTTATCTCAGTTACCGAGATAATATATATAACAGTTTCAGAAAGTTCACCATGTTATCAAATTGAATTAAGGGGTGTCTAGAAAACTGAATTATGGACATCTCAAAATGACAAGTTACCTTTCTCCTTTGATGTCCTGTGGATGTCTTAAAGGGAATCACCAAAGTAGTTATTGTTGGAAATATGCCCTAGAGGCAATAATAAATTAGTTATTATCATATTTCCTTGTTCATGATAATCGTTTATTATCCATGCTATAATTGTATTGATCAGAAACTCAGATAATAGACTATCTCGTTGATCAAAGATGACTATGGTTTCCTAGTCATGGACATGAGATGTCATTTGATAATGGGATCACATCATTAGGATAATGATGTGATGGATAAGACCCAAACTATAAATATAGCATATGATCGTGTCAGTTTATTACTATAGTTTTTCTGCATGTCAAGTATATGTTCCTATGACCATGAGATCATGCAACTCACGGACACCAGAGGAGTGCCTTGTGTGTATCAAACGTCACAACGTAACTAGGTGACTATAAAGGTGCTCTACAGGTATCTCCAAGGGTGTCTGTTGGGTTGGCATGAATCAACAGTGGGATTTGTTACTCCGTGTGACAGAGAGGTATCTCAGGGCCCACTGGGTAATACAAAATCACAACAAGCCTTGCAAGCAATGTGACTAAGTGTTATTCACGGGATCTTGTATTACGGAAATGAGTAAATAGACTTGCCGGTAACGAGGTTGAACTAGGTATGGAGATACCGACGATCAAATCTTGGGCAAGTAACATACCGAAGAACAAAGGGAACAACATACGGGACTAATTGAATCCTTGACATAGAGGTTCACCCGATAAAGATCTTCGTAGAATATGTAGGAACCAATATGGTCATCCAGGTCCCGCTATTGGTTATTGACCGTAGAGGTGTATCGGTCATGTCTACATAGTTCTCGAACCCGCAGGGTCTGCACACTTAAGATTTGGTGACATTTTGCACGTATAGAGTTATGTATGGTGGTGATCGAAGGTTGTTCGGAGTCCCAGATAAGATCCTAGAAATCATGAGGAGCTCCGGAATGGTCCAGAGGTAAATATTGATATATAGGAAGTCGTGTTTTGGTCGTCGGAAAAGTTTCGGGCTCATCAGTAGTGTACCGGGAGTGCCGGGAGGGTACCGGGGGACCATCGGGAGGGGTGTCTCGACCCAAGAGGCTACATGGGCTCTGGGAGGAGGTAAACCAGCCCCTGGTGGGCTGGCCGAAGCCTCCTCTAAGGGCCCATGTGGCTGGAGTGATTTGAGAAGGAAAAAAATCCAAAGGTGGAGAGGTGGAAAGAGTTTCCAAGAGGATAGGAGGAATCCTACTCCTAATAGGATTGGAGTAGGACTCCTCCACCTCCAATTTCGACCAAACCTTGAGGGTTTGAGGCTAAATCCTCCCCTCCCTCCCTCCTATATATACTAGAGGATTTACAAGGAAAAGCGAACCCTAATAGCCACGTGCTACCTCTCCTCTGGATCGCAGTTCCTC
>CM039673.1:19363613-19420199 GCA_022496015.1 Hordeum marinum
TATTCATTATGTTCTGGTGGACTTCCACGGTGTGATTTTGTGATCTACTAATCAACTCATACTTATGTGTAAAAAAATTCTAAGTCGATGACTGCATGTACTATATTGGTGCCACAGTATCACATGTTGACGCTATTTTTTTAGGTGATGAGAGGGTGCCTAGGATTGGTAAGTTGTTATAGGCCGGTTGCTTTTAATTGATTTGAAAAATTGCTGACCCAGTCAAAATCATGAACGGAATCTAATACTCCCTCCGTAAACTAATATAAAAGTGTTTAAAACACTACTTTAATAATCTAAACGCTCTTATATTAATTTACAGAGGGAGTATTTAATTTTTCAATGAAATAAAAGAGCATAGTTAATTAAAATAATTGAGTAAGAGATTGCTCAATAAAATAAAAGAGCATAGTTAATTACAATAATTGAGTGGGAGATTGTTGACCCGGTCAAAATAGATGACCCAATTCCAAATTGGCGACCTCAATTGAATGAGAGGCCTCCAATTCTAGAGAGATTAGTGATAAACGTAATCTAATATTTAATTTCTCAATGAAATAAAAGAACATAGTTAATTAAAATAATTAAGTAAGAGATTGCTCAATAAAATAAAAGAGCATAGTAAATTAAAATAATTGAGTGGGAGATTGTTGACTCGATCAAAATCAGTGACCCAATTTCAAATTGGTGACCTCAATTGAATGAGAGGCCTCCAATTCTAGAGAGATTAGTGATATAGTATATAAGGGACTTGCTTGCCATCCGCTCAGGGTAATCATAGTGGGAGTAACTTAGCTAGTAACATAGCATATCCCAAGACAAGTTTGCTTATATGGCACCTAAATAATGAGGAAAGAGGTGTTTAAAGTAACATATTATGTTACCATCACATGACGCTTCCCAAGAAAAGTCGAGCCTGCAAGCTAATAAATACAACAAGTTGTATGACACTTTGCACCCATGATGGTAGTAACATAGACTAGTGTCATAGTTACTCCCCACTATGACTAGCATGATAGCAATTTGGCCATCCATCCCTTGAGTTCCAAACTCTAACTTTCAGAAACTTGAAGGCCTCATTTTTGCTATTTCCAACATCAAAAGGCATCCCAAGTACCTTTCTGACAAAGACACATCAATGACATTGAGGGCATTTTTAACTTGTAATCTGAGACTGTTTAGGCAACATTTGCTAAAGAAGACCAAAGATTTTTTACAAGACAATTTTCTGACCAGAGGCATTGCAGTAACTTTTCAACAAAGAGGGCAACTCGGTTGCTTCATTTGTACTGGCCTTGATAAACATCGGCCTATCATCTGCAAAAAGCAAGTGGTTTACCGGCGCTGCCGATGGAGCTACTCGGATTCCACTGAGGTGCAAGATGCTCTAACAAAGGTATTCCAGCTCTTTGAACGAGGGCGTGAATGCTGCAGCAGGCTGAGATGGATAGAGCCTAAATTTTTGGAGTGGAAATTGCAAAGCTACAGCTCCCTTCTCCTTTCCTTCAGCAAAGATCAGTCTCATTTTTCTCATTTTCCAGCTTTGGTCAAAGGGTTTATTTAGAGCTCCATTTCCAATCGACATTTTGATTGCCATTTTGCAGAACGAAATACAATGCACGAAAGGACACTCATTACGGTCTCGGTTGCCTAAAACTCTTTCAAATTGCAATTGCAGTCACTTTTAAGTTGTACATTCCCATACCACAATTAAAGTACAGTCATTGGAAAGTGAAAATCCAAACTTTGCAAAATATTGTGAGATACAAAATGGGTTCGGATATACAGCGAGTTCGTCACTGACTTGGCGAAACATGACGCTAATTGTGCATAGACGGCGCACAAACTTGCAGAGATGAGCGTGATCTGGCTTAATTTCTGACATGGGCCATAAAACACAACGCTCCAGTGCACTTCCACACACGACTAAAAAGTTTTGATGGGCCGTCAAGTATCCGATAGATATAACAGTGCCAAGTTTTTTTTTTCCCGCAAAATACCGTATAAAAAACAGCAAGTACCAAGTTTTTCACTTCGAAACTTTTGCAAATGATCTGGAGAACCATCTGGAACTAAGGCATCAAGAGATGTTGACACTAGAGACTAAAAATATGGCAAAATGGCAATCAGATAGGTACAAGTTTCACAAGCATGAATCGACCAGAGACACATTTTTGGCTAGTCTAAGGGCCTATCAAGGACAAACAGCTTCTACAGGGAAATGAAATGCAGACCTCTGCACATCACCAACCGATAAATTCACCGATTGAATTGAAATCATTCGTCCATCCTACTACTGCATCATCGCCGATCAAAGACGTCTTTGCAAGTAAGCGAATACCACTCGAGCCATGAACCTGGCAAAAGCTCTCCTAACGGCACGCTCCTCGGGCGCCTACTTGAATTTTCTGTGACAGGCTTTGGCATTCTTCCTCGACTCAGGAAGCCACTTACATGGAAGCCTTTGCCGCGTCGCTGACCATACGAGTTAGGGCTTGGACAACTTCGGACATTGGTGGCCTGAATTCTGGCTCAGGCTGCGCAACAAGTTTCAGGTCAGTCAAACAGCTTGTCTTAGTGTAAATGATGATATCAGATACAAAAGATCATACATATATTACCTGAATACAGCTGCCAATGACATCAGCAAAACGCGACAAAGCCTTTTCAGAACATTGTCCTCTGATCAAAGGATCTACCATCTTCGATATGGCATCAATATCATAAAGCTGAGTAGAGGCCCATCGCACCAGATGTTGCTCAGCACGTGGACGGGAACTGCAAGTTCCATTTCACGGGGAAAAAATATTAAGCTCAAATTCATGGGAAGTCGTTTGCAAGCAAAACTGCTTGATGAGTGCGAAAAGTAACTATCATGGGAATTGCCTACCTGTCGTAAGGTTCACGTCCTGTCAGAAGTTCCAACATAACGACGCCAAAGCTGTAAACGTCGCTTCGATCACTGAATGATCTTGATTCATGCACTTCGGGGGCTTCATAATGGAATAGGGCATGCAAACTGCCAGACACCTGATCCAAACAAGTACAAGATTTATTAACGAGTAAAATAGTAACAGCAAGCTCTATTTTCTCATCTATCACATATTCTTTGGTCACCATGGTTGCTATATGATGAGAATGTTTGCCAATCAACAGTCTTTTAAATCCCAAATCATGCAGACGTTTTTTGTCCATTACTCCAAAAGGCATTACGACATAATGGCTTAATAATGCTTAAGCCAGTGACATACAATTCCGAGCAAGATGGGCCTGTTTGATTTGAAGGATTTCTAGAACGCAGAAATAGGAAAAACACAGAAATAGAGTGTCATGCCATCTTGAATGCTACAAGGTTGCATGAACGTTTGACTGTGTGCGAGAAAAACATAGGGTTCTTCACAAGAGGTTGCAGTGGATGGAAATTTTCCTATGGAATCTAGTGCATGTGAATCCTACGGAAAAAAAATCCTTTGGATTGCAATCCTACGAAATCCTTCAAAATGCACATAGGAAAATGCCTAAGGATTAGAATCCTTCAAGATTCCTTTGGACATCTTTTCAATCAAAGAGGTATATTGAACAAATTTGCATTGGCATATCTTGAATGTTTAAAATTTCTCCTACAATTAGAAAAGCTATAAAAACAAAAGACAAAATGCAAGAACAGCAACCAAAGGATGTAAAGGCATGCATAACACATCAGAGGCACCAAATCATGATTTACACATGCGTAGTTAGGTCTATGCCTAGACAGCCCGAATTAGTCAACATACGTGTAGTGCATTTAGGTTTCACAAATAGCAAAAATATGTAATTCTTGAACACTGCACATATATATAATCCAGCCCATGCCATGATTAATACCCCAAGTAATTTGACATGTGACATCCTTCTCCTCTTTATTGTAAATTAGCACGGGACTCTCTAGACCTTTCTCTCCATAACTAATGTCAGTCTTCTAGAGATATTGCCCTAGCATATAATGGTGATTCATAGCATCTAAAGTTCCGCGACAACCTCAAGAGATCTGCAAAATGCAATGCTAAAATATTTTCCTCATTGTTTACCTGAGACAGCGATGCAAGTCCACACTCGGAAATTTGAACTGCTAAAGTGCTATTGAGGAGAACAACAGATGGTTCAAAATTTTGATGTACAAGCGGTGGTTGATGGCCATCATGGAGACATCTGTAAATCAACGTATAAATGTCATTTTCAGAGTCATATTTAAAAACTCCACACGAGTCAGAAAATTTACAGCAATTATTTCTGCTTACTGTAATGCCTTTGCTGCTTCCACAGCAACTTGGAGACGGGCGTTCCATGACAATGCGTTGCTGGGTTCATCAACATAATGGAGTTCATCATGCAGAGTCATCTTACTACAATGCTCGTACACAAGTAGCCGCTGCTCAAACTCCGCACAGTATCCCACAAGCCCAAGTATATTAGGATGACTTAGTTCTGAAATGTTCACAACTAGTTCTAGAAAGACATCAACTGGTACTCTTGAGTTATCAATGTCGATCTTCAAAACTTCTAGAATCTGCAAACCGAGTCAATATTGTAAGTGTAAAACTGATAAAGGCATCACCAACGCAATCTTACTATAGTAGCTATCTGAATATATATTTTAAGTGTGTACCTCGCCATCAGGAAGTTCCGCCAGATATACTTTACCAAACCTGCTATCTCTTATCAAATTTTCTTCACTGAAACTGTTGGTATATTGTTGAAGGGATGCAACAGAAAAGGACTTGACAGTAGTTCTAAGATCTATCTTCCCGAGTGAAGGTACTCTCCCCTTTTTAGTACGAACACTGGGACTGACAGAGACTTTTTCAGTACGCGGCGCAACAGACTGCGGAAGACGCAGTGGTTCTTCCACAAAATCATCAGGTTTTTCCATATCAATAACATGCTCCTTTTGTTTCTTCGTGATCACCCCAGGAGCAGCTGCCATGTCAGCATTTTGGTTAACCATCATATACTAAAATCTGTAATGTACAGTACTTTATTCAGTTCTCTTTTACCTCTCATCGGTGAATATAATGTAGCCTCTCTTTCCTTTGCATTATAAGCAACATTAGGAGCTGTTACATACAACCTTCAAATGTCAGAGTCAATCTAGATGTGAGGAGCCGAGGACTGGCCAGCTACTATTCAGCCATGCCAGTGTTTTGTTTTTAAGTGTTGTATACACTCAAATTTGCAAAGCAGTAAATTACAACACATGGGCATTTACTTTATTCTAAAGTTGCTGCAACTCACCTTTCATTGATGCATTGACTTTCAGCTCCTCATTTGAATTAGAGACCACATTTGAAGCTGCTGCCAAAAATATCACATGTCAGTTGTGTGTGTGTTGGGGGGGGGGGGGGGGAGTATTTAAGACATTTACAAGAATTCTTTTGGTTGATAAGAGAAGAATTAGGACCTTTCCCTACAGTATTCGTAGGTTTTACCAAATGTTCCTTTATTTCCGGCACTTCCTTCATTTTAGGCTCTCCAAGCCTCTGAGGTTCCCTTCCTATCTTGCTTTTCGGATACACATCTTTCTTCGGCTTCCTCGTTTCCTTCTTTGACTTCCTTTCTTTGTGCTTGGATACACAAAACATTACCAATAACACAATAACCACTGCTGATACCACCCCAACAAGAATGTATCCAACAAATTTGACTGTCCAGATAGTATGTTTTCCCGATGCTGGAGAATTTCCATGTGTCACATCAGACGACTTTGTAGGTTCTTTTGAGGGGACATGCCCTGTTGAAGGTGATAGTGATGGAGATGGTGCTGGTGCAGCAGGCATTGGAGATGGAGCTATGCTAGTATTAAATGGGTTGCCATCCCTCCTGCGTAGGAGAGCAAATTTTGTCAGCATAAACACAAGTTACTCATGAAGTTGTTAAATTGTCAGCATGAATAGAAGGACATCCTAGAAGAAGAGAAAAGGATAGAAAGGTTGGTCTTTAAACATGTCTGTAATGTCCCGACTAAAGGCATACAAATAATCAAGACCAATATCTGGATAGGAGGAGTGCCTTACTGAAAGTTTGGAACGTTGTATAACTTTGGAGGCACAGGACCAGAGAAAAGATTATTTTGTATATTCCTGTCGAATGCAAAAATAGTTACAACAAAGACAGGGAGTAATCTACAAAACAATAAAATAGAGATTATTTTGTCCTTTTGGATCTTTCCAAAATAAAAGTTGAGTGGTCATACAAATCTGTCAGAGGGAGATCTTGCAGGACATCCAGGGTCCCAGATATTTGATTGTCTTGAATATGCCTGCGCCAAGAGCAGATTTTTTAAGTAGTTTGACACTAGCGCACTTCATCAATGAAAATAAGCATAGATACTCACAGGGTAGTCAATGCTTTTAAGTTTCCCATCGAAGGCGGTAACGGGCCAGTCAAGTTGTTCGAAGAAAAATCTCTAATGAAGAAGGTTGATTGACGATTGTCATTGTTGTGAAATATCAAACAACAATTAATGCTAGCATGTAAACCATCAGAGAATTCGATGTGCTCTTACAAATTTATAAGTCCGGTGAGTGCTGAAAATACATCTGGGATCTCCCCAGCCAAATGATTGTTGTTGAGGGACCTGCAAAGCAAAAGGACACAAAGTGGGATAGTTTGAGAAATTAACCGAGGATTTTTAACATTCTGAGAGCTGGTGCTCATGCATTGGTAATAGTATACTTACATGTCTGTCAAAAGTGTAAGCGTCGACAATGTGCTTGGAAGGCTCCCACTTAGCTGGTTTCCTGATAGAGAACTATCATTGACAAGAGAAGGATTAGTGAAGAAATAGCTATAATAAGTGGAACAGAAGAGCAGCAGAATGTTTGAATGGACATACAAGCGCTGGATTGTGACTGGTAGACTATCAGGTATGGTTCCACCAATATTGTTGTTGCTAAGTTCTCTGCATAAATCAAGAAGTGTTATGCAACCACTCGGTAGCATAGTGTCAGTTTATGACACAATAAAGCACAATCCCGAACTCCACACGTGATCAACTTACAGGGTGATTATCGACGTGAAATTCGCCAGTGTGTTACCCAGCTGTCCACCCAAACTTATACCATTGAGAGTTCTACCCAAGGAAAAGAAAAGAAAACACCGTTCAGATAACCAAATAAGGAGCTCGGCGACAAAAATTAAGCAACAACACAAGGCCACTAATCATACATGGTGGTGATATTAGATGCCGCGCATCCAACGCCCTGCCAGTTTTCGACGCAGGGGTCGCCGCCATTCGTAACCCATCCAGGCAAAGACGGGGATCCAAGCGCCGTGTACAAGCCATTTATCGCGAACACTATTAAAAGAACACAACATGAGGTTGTAGGAATACTAATAATATTTGCATCATAAGTATAATCTGCGCAGTACAAGACAGCACGGCCAGGCAAGCATAACTCATAAATGAATAATCTGGAACCCCTGGATGACAGTACTATACCAACTACTGGACCAAGAAGGATAGTATTTTATACCGTCTTGCTCGTAAGTGTAGGTCAGCGAGAGCGGCATCGCCGAGAGCAGCAGCAGCAGAACGGCGGCGCAAGCAACTAGGACCGGCGGCGCCACGCGCACCGAGCGTAGGGGCTTGCTCATCGCCGCGCGCGCATCCATGAACAAATCAATCCTCCGCCGCGGGCATCACCTGACCTGAAAACAAATTTCCACCACAGATACGGCCTTTAATCTGCGGGCGGGCGGCCAGATGAACGATGGATATGTATGAGTTTTTCTTGAGGGGGACAGAGATAAAGAAAGCAACAAAAACGCACAAGGAAGTCACGCAATGCCGATGAGCGATTTTATCCTTGTTTCGCAACTGAAAACGGGCCGAAATCCCGCAAGAAACCCGGCAGCGGCCCCGTCCCCCGAAAGAAACCGATTTTCTTCGCCCAAGAAACAGAGCAGAGCGCGGAGGCGGCCAAAGCAAAAGCGCCGGGAGGAGAAAGGAAGAGGAGGATGCGTCGGATACCTGCAGATTCTCGCCGAACCTAGAGCTTTTTGCCGCTTTATGGAGCCGCTCGCCACCGAAAGGCACGACCAGGCGGCGCGACCAGCGACACGGCGAGCAGTGCGACTCGTCCCCCGCTTTCTCGGGGCGCGTTTAAAACTGCTGCTCGAGCGAGCTCGGAACGGAAGCCTTGGCCGCTAAGGATTTTCAGTGGGAAGAAGAGAGATGGGGCGGGAGTGGCTGGCCGGCCACGGGAGGGGGAAAGAGGACAGGGACGGGGCCGATGTGGATAGATCTACCGCTGCTGCTGCAAATCCACCGCGGAGAAAGGGGGTTGGGGGCTGGAGGCGGACGGCGGCAAGCGGCGGATAGGCGAGGGGCGAGAGCAGCAACTGGAGCTGGGGCAGGGAGGGAGTGAGGAATGAGCAAGAGGACAAAGACGCGCAGCAAAGCACCGTGGCTGGCTGGGTTTAAATTTAGTGGGCAGCACAGCAGCAGCACTAGGAACGAGCAGCGATGGCGATCGTGACGGCAGGCCCTGGTTTTGCTTTGAATACAGCTTGATTGTGAGTACTAAAATGGGGAGGAATGGCACAAGGGAACCGGGGGCAAAAGGTAGGGTTGTGGTTCAATCTTTTCTCTGGGCATGGCATCCGGTGCTCGTTGATAACATAGGAAAATGTTGTGCTCTACGACGACGTGTGTGTGGATATGGAGTGCTGTTGGTTTCCTTGTCACGTAAAGCCGATTTTTTGGGACCCTGGTGCATGTGAACTCGTCTTCTTCTTTCTTAACAAAAACATGGCCATGTTTTGGTGGGTTTGGAGTTGTTTGATCACTCATCTTGGCGTGGACCTGTCCTTCCGGGGTGTTGCATCTTCGTAGTTGCGGGAGGTGCCGCGACTTGTGCGGTATGGTGCTCGATTTGCTTGCTGGTTGTGGTGTTGGATGAAGATGACGGCGGGATACATCCTGCGACGTTGTTGCGGCTCGCGTGACGGTGTTTTGGTGGGTAGGTTACGGTGATGATGGATGTGGTGAGGTTCCCTGAGAGCCTAGCACCAACCTCGGGCGATGTAGGTGATAAGATGTCACACCCCACAATGAAGGCGTTGTCGTCCATTCCCTTCATCTCTCTGATCATTGAGTCTTATGTTATCTAGGTGAAAACTAGAGTTTTCGGTCTTGATTGAGGCAGTGTTGATGGCATACTCGTCGCTTCCCACTGGGGGGTTGCCTTGGAGGCCCAGTCTTCTCACCATTGGGCAATGGCTTATGTTGTCTTGCGGTTTATCGATGGCTAGGTGGGTGCATGGCCCCATGACCAATGTGTGAGTCGGAGTGGCAACTCTAAGAATCGTTTTCATGTTTATGAATGGCGTCGGTTTTAGTCATGTGGTAGAGTCGCCGATTCGGCTTGGCTGTGTTCTTCGAGCTGGTGTGGAAGTCGGAGTGTCAACTACGAAAATCGTTGTTACGTTGTGGGGGCGTCGACTATCCCGCATCAGTAGTAGAGTCAAGTAGTGTGTGGCCTCGTGGCTATTGGTCGTAGAGATTCGAAAGCCGGAGCGGTAGTCTAAAAATTGTCATCGTGTTGTAGGGTATCATCTTTTATTGCTTGAGTGATAGAGTCATCGACTCAACTGGGCGTTTTCCTTTTTTGCAAGCTAGTCGGTGCTCTTTTGACTTAATGAAAAAGCAGAATTCTATTTGTTACTTGAATTATTATTATTTTATTATAAATTATTTTGAAACATGGGTTCATATGTATCATATTACCGCTTTACTATTGTGTGAGGGGTGTTATAGCCTTTTAACTTGGCAGATCTTATGAATGAGATCTTCTTCTACTTGAAGTACAGTACGATTATGAATGTGTAGTGTATTAGTGCGCTAGAAGGAGTTATTAAGAAAACAAAATCCGAAAAGAAACTTTACACGCAAGATTTATAATACTTGGGTTGATATCGTTATGTTATGTAAAGGTGTGTTTACGGTTGTGGGTTGCTTTATATTTATACACAGACCATGAAAGTATTGCCATGAAAGAAAAGAAAATGTTAAACAAACAAGATATATAGCAAGCAAGATCACATTAAAGATCCTTGATTTTGTTAGTTGTTGTTGTGTTTTCACATGCGCGTGAGTTGGTGTTAAGTATGCATCCTACTATGGAGGAGGCTGCATGTGTACTCACTGCCTCATGTGTATTTTTTTGATGGTCCATTTTAAGCAAATAAAAATCTCTTTTTGTCAAAAAAATAAACATGGTGATTTTTTTATGAATATAAATATTTACACGATAAAACTTTTAACTCCTTGTGCTAGAGATTGTTGTTACCCTGGGATACTATTGAAATATTGTGTAATACCGTTGTGTAACTCAATCCGTGTGTTTTACTAGGATATCTACTCCGAGAGCAGGTTTTAAACGAGAAGATCGTAACTGCTTGATTTCCCGATATGTGACACGGAGTGCAGTAATTATGCTCGTGACGCGGGATCTCGGGCTTGTGATTCCGTGGATATAAAAGCCTCCGTTAAACGACTTGATGCTCCCCATTTACCCAATGGGGTACGCAAAACCATTGCTCGCCAAGTGTAATAACTACTCACTCAATGGTAGTAATAGCAGCGCTTATTTTTCTTTTTTTTAAACGAGGCAAAAGACTTGTCATTTTCATTCATCAAGAAAAAGAGAATTGTTCGGTTAAATAATGAAAAACCAGGCTAAAATCGATATAATCCAACCTAAATGACATGGTTATCACCGGCCAACCTGATCACCGACATGAAACACACAGCTACAAAGAAGAAAAATCACTCCACGACTACTGCTCTACGAGCAACGCAGATCGCAATAAACGCATGATGCTATGCCTAGTAGGCTTTAGAGCAATTTCAACCGAAAGATCCATTTCATCTGCCCGTGTTCGTTTGGATTGTCATGAACACAAAAGTTGGCCCAACGCGCTGTAAAACTGACGCTTGTCCGTTTTTCGTCCGTCCGCGACTCATTTTGGGCCCAAATTAGAGCGGCATTTGCGTCGGCGCGGACGCCCGCGTCGCCCGCCCTTCTCTTCCCCTTGGCCCGTCAGTCGGTGGCACGTATGCCGGTCTCTTCTTCCTCCTTCGCCTCCAAATCATCCGTCTGCCCCTTGCCGCCCACTTTCGCCGTCGCCGCCAGCCATCCGCCCGCGGACTCACCCTCCCGGCAGCCTCATCTCCCGTTGCTGCCGCCCAGCTCTGCCACTTTCTCTTGGTGGGGCCTGAGGCTCCTCCCCGGTCGGAGTCTTCCACAACGCCCGCAAGGTGTTCGACGCTTTGCGCAAGGTACAAATGGACTCCGATGATGAGTATTTTTTCTACAACGTTCTTTTGGAGTCGAATGATTCTTCATCTAACGATGAGGAGATGGTGGCGGCTGGGTTGGTCGTCCATGACCACGTAAGTATGGAGCGGCCATAGTTCAAGGGCTCCATCCCGGGCACACATCGACACTGAATCACAACTGGGAGAGTGGTCATTTCCTACTCTGAAAAGACAAATTCGAGACCCCAAATTCGCTCTTTCAAACATCACTTGTTCCTTCGCCATTTTCGGATGGCTAGACATGTTTTGATCGTATTCGAGAGGGGGTGATTGAGTACGATAACAATTTCGATTGCAGGACGGATGCCCTTGGAAAGATTGCATTCTCCTCTTATCAGAAATGCACTGTTGCCATTCAAATGCGTGCATATGGAGTCCCCTGCGATCTCATTAACGAGTATGTCCGGACGAGCGAGTCCACCTGACTTGAGTCCATGTATAGATTCTGCAGGGCAGTCATAGTTGTGTTTGGGTCGGAATACTTAAGAGCCAACAGTTGCCGATACAACGCGGTTGTTGTCGATGAATGCCAGTAGGGGGTTCCCAGGGATGCTTGGTAGCATAGATTGTATGCACTGGAAGTAGAAAAATTGCCCTTATGCTTAGCCAGGACAGTATAAGAGCCATGTCCGAGCTTGCACTGTCATACTTGAGGCCGTGGCTTCCCAAGATCTCTGGAGTTGGCAAACTTTCTTTGGCATGGACGGATCTCACGACAATATTAATGTGCTCCAGCGATCTCCAGTGTTTGCTAGGATGGCAGAAGGCAATTGCCCAGAGGTCAATATTGGGATCAATGGCCACCAGTACACCAATGGATACTATCTAGCTGACGATATCTATCCACATTGATCTACTCTTGTGAAAACAATCTCCAACCCTGTAGGAGAGAAGAGAAAGAGATTTTCCCAAGAGCAAGAGAGTGTTTAAAAAATATGTAGAGCGTCCCTTTGGCGTCCTTTAATCTCGATGGGGCATCGTTCAGTATCCTGCTACAACTTGGAGTACGAAAAAGTTGTGGGAGGTGATGACAGCTTGTGTGATCATCCACAACATGATCGTAGAGGATGAGCGCCCGGAATGTCTCTCTGATCAAGGGTTTGAGTTTCAGGGGACAATGTTGTGCCAGAGCATGGAGGAGAGACAACGTTTGCACAGCTCGTCAACTTTCATCATAAGATGCGTGATTGGGATATTCACATGCATCTGCAAAATGATTTGGTTGAGCATATGTGGATTCATGTCGGTAACGAGTAGATGTATCGGCAACCTTTTGATTTAAATGTATTTGAGACAATTTAATGTTAAACTATGATATATTTTTTTAGTTTTCGAATAATGCAATGTTTTCTATTGAACATTTATTAATCTAGAATTTTTATTTATTTTATGTGATATTATTTATCAAAGCGATCAAAAAATGACCGCAAGCCTGTCGCGTAGACGAAAAATGGGTCATCCCGTTGGGCACACGACCGACCCATTTGAAAAAGAGGGCGGATGAGCTGACCCAGACAAACAAAGCGCGAATAAAGCGCGTGTCCGTTTGGGTTGTGTGGTTGGAGTTGCTCTTAAACAAGAAAATAAGAGCAACTCCAATGCATCAACCTATTTTGTCTATGCGTGTGTTTGAGTTAAAACAGACACAAAAGTCGACCTAACGCGCTGACCTAAACGAACACACGTTCGCTTTTTGTGCACCATACGACCCATTTCAAGTCTAAATTTAGCCCTCGTTTGCATCGGCGCGGACAAGAAATGGATGCGCACGACGCCCGTCTAGTCTTCTCCCTGGCCGACTAGTCGGTGGCACAACCACCCCCATTTCCCTCTCTTTATCAAAAAAATCTTTTGCTCACGCTCCCCGGCGCTCACCATGAATGACGCACTGAGCCTCGACGCCGTCGCCGGCCTCACCTCCCGCACCTCCACCAAAGGCAAGCCCCATGCCGCCCACCATACGGCGACGTCAACAAACAAGAGGTCGTTGATGCTCGAGCAATGGGCCATGCAGTCGACCAAGAGGTGTTGGGGAACGTAGTAACAATTCAAAATTTTCTTACACGTCACCAAGATCAATCTAGGAGATGCTAGCAACGAGAGAGAGGGATTGCATCTTCATACCCTTGAAGATCGCTAAGCGGGAGCGTTACAATGAACGCGGTTGATGGAGTCGTACTCGCGGCGATTCAAATCGCGAAAGATCCGATCCAAGCGCCGAACGGACGGCGCCTTCGCGTTCAACACACGTAGAGCCCGAGGACGTCTCCTCTTCTTAATCAAGCAAGGGGGAGGATAAGTTGAGGGAGAGCTCCGGCAGCACGACGGCGTGGTGGTGGTGGAGCTTGTGGTTCTCCAGTAGGGCTTCACTAAGCGCTACGGAGGAGGAGGAGGTGTAGGAGGGCGGAGGGCTGCACCAGGGGAAGGGGTGCGGCTGCCCTCCCAGCCCCCACTATTTATAGGGGAAGGGAGAGGTGGCCGTCCCCCCTAGATCCATCTAGAGGGGGCGACGGACAGGGGGGAAACTTGCCTCCCAAGTTAGGTGGAGGCGCCCCCACCCCCTAGGGGTTCAACCCTAGGCGCCATGGGCCCTTGGGGGGAGGGGCGCACCATCCCACTAAGGGACTGGTTCCCACGCAAATTCAGCCCATTAGGCCCTTCGGGGCACGTGGACCCTCTCGGTGGACCCCCGGAACCCCTTCGGTGGTCCCGCTACAATACCGATAAACCCCGAAACCTTTTCGGCGAATGAAATGGACTTCCCATATATAAATCTTCACCTCCGGACCATTCCAGAACTCCTCAGGACGTCCGGGATCTCATCCGGGACTCTGAACAACTTTCGATAACCACATACAATTCCCATTACAACTCTAGCGTCACCGAACCTTAAGTGTGTAGACCCTACGGGTTCGGGAACCATGCAGTCATGACCGAGATACCTCTCCGGCCAATAACCAATAGTGGGATTTGGATACCCGTATTGGCTCCCACATGTTCCACGATGATCTCATCGGATGAACCACGATGTCAGGTATTCAATTAATCTCGTATACAATTCATTTGTCCATCGATAAGTTATGCCTGAGATTCGATCGTCGGTATCCCTATACCTTGTTCAATCTCGTTACCGGCAAGTCTCTTTACTCGTTTCGTAACACATGATCTCGTGACTAACTCCTTAGTCACATTGAGCTCATTATGATGATGTATTGCCGAGTGGGCCCAGAGATACCTCTCTGTCACACTGAGTGACAAATCCCAGTCTCAATTCGTGCCAACCCAACAGACACGGAGATACCTATAGTGCACTTTTATAGTCACCCAGTTACGTTGTGATGATTGGTACACCCAAAGCATTCCTACGGTATCTAGGAGTTGCACAATTTCATGGTCTAAGGAAACGATACTTGACATTAGAAAAGCTCTCGCAGACGAACTACACGATCTTGTGTTATGCTTAGAATTGGGTCTTGTCCATCACATCATTCTCCTAATGATGTGATCCCGTTCTCAACGACATCCAATGTCCATGGCCAGGAAACCATGACCATCTATTGATCAACGAGCTAGTCAACAAGACGCTCACTAGGAACATGGTGTGGTATATGTATTCACACATGTATTACGGTTTCTGGTTAATACAATTATAACATGAACAGTAGACAATTATCATGAACAAGGAAATATAATAATAAGCATTTTATTATTGCCTCTAGGGCATATTTCCAACAGTCTCCCACTTGCACTAGAGTCAATTATCTAGTTACATTGTGATGAATCGAACACCCATAGAGTTCTGGTGCTGATCATGTTTCGCTCGTGAAAGAGGTTTAGTCAACAGATCTGCGACATTTAGATATGTATGTACTTTACAAATATCTATATCTCCATCCTGAATGTAATCACGAATGGAGTTGAAGCGGCGCTTGATGTGCTTGGTCTTCTTGTGAAACTTGGGCTCCTTTGCAATGGCAATATCTCCAGTGTTGTCACAGAAGAGAGTCATCGGGCCCGACGCATTGGGAATCACGCATAGGTCGGTAATGAACTCCTTCATCCAGACTCCTTCCTGCGCTGCTTCCGAAGCAGCTATGTACTCCGTTTCACATGTAGATGCCGCCACGACGCTTAGCTTGCAACTGCACCAGCTGACTGCCCCACCATTCAAAATATACACGTATGCGATTTGTGACTTGGAGTCATCCGAATCTGTGTCGAAGCTAGCATCGACGTAACCCTTTACGATGAGCTCTTCAGCACCTCCATAAACGAGAAACATATCCTTAGTCCTTTTCAGACACTTAAGGATATTCTTGACCGTTGTCCAGTGTTTCATTCCGAGATCACTTTGGTACCTCCCTACGAAAATTATGGCAAGGTTCACATCAGGTCTGGTACACAGCATGTCATACATAATAGAGCCTATGGCTAAGGCATAGGGGATGACACTCATCTTTTCTCTATCTTCTGTCGAGGTTGGGCATTGAGCTGTGCTCAATCTCGCACCTTGCAATACAAGCAAGAACCCCTTCTTGGACTGATCCATATTGAACTTCTTCAATATCTTGTCAAGGTATGTGCTTTGTGAAAGACCAATGAGGCGTCTCGATCTATCTCTATAGATCTTGATGCCTAATATGTAAGCAGCTTCTCCAAGGTCCTTCAATGAAAAACACTTATTCAAGTAGGCCCTCATGCTTTCCAAAAGTTCTATATCATTTCCCATCTACAATATGTCATCCACATATAAAACGAGAAATGCTACAAAGCTCCCACTCACTTTCTTGTTAATACAGGCTTCTCCATAAGTCTGTATAAACCCAAACGCTTTGAACACCTCATCAAAGCGAATGTTCCAACTCTGAGATGCTTGAATCAGCCCATAGATGGAGCACTAGAGCTTGCATACCATGTCAGCATTCTTAGGATCGACAAAACCTTTCGGCTGCATCATATACAATTCTTCCTTAAGGAAACCGTTAAGGAATGTCGTTTTGACATCCATTTGCGAGATCTCACAATCATAAAATGCGGCAACTTCTTGTTGGAAATATGCCCTAGAGGCAATAATAAAATGGTTATTATTGTATTTCCTAGTTCATGATAATTGTCTGTTATTCATGCTATAATTGTGTTAACCGGAAACCGTAATACATGTGTGAATACATAGACCACAACGTGTCCCTAGTGAGCCTCTAGTTGGCTAGCTCGTTGATCGATAGATGGTCACGGTTTCATGACCATGGACATTGGATGTCGTTGATAACGGGATCACATCATTAGGAGAATGATGTGATGGACAAGACCCAATCCTAAGCATAGCACAAGATCGTGTAGTTCGTTTGCTAAAGCTTTTCAATGTCAAGTGTCGTTTCCTTAGACCATGAGATTGTGTAACTCCCGGATACCGTAGGAATGCTTTGGGTGTGCCAAACGTCACAACGTAACTGGGTGGCTATAAAGGTACGTTACGGGTTTCTCCGAAAGTGTTTGTTGGGTTGACACGAATCGAGACTGGGATTTGTCACTCCGTGTGACGGAGAGGTATCTCTGGGCCCACTCGGTAAGACATCATCATTATGAGCTCAATGTGACTAAGGAGTTAGTCACGGGATGATGTATTATGGAACGAGTAAAGAGACTTGCCGGTAACGAGATTGAACAAGGTATGGTGATACCGACGATCGAATCTCGGGCAAGTACCATACCGATAGACAAAGGGAATTGTATACGGGATTGATTGAATCCTTGACATCGTGGTTCATCCGATGAGATCATCGTGGAGTATGTGGGAGCCAACATGGGTATCCAGATCCCGCTGTTGGTTATTGACCAGAGAGATGTCTCGGTCATGTCTACGTGTCTCCCGAACCCGTAGGGTCTACACACTTAAGGTTCGATGACGCTAGGGTTATAGGGAAAGAGTGTACGTGGTTATCGAAGGTTGTTCGGAGTCCCGGATGAGATCCCGGATGTCACGAGGAGTCCCGGAATGGTCCGAAGACGAAGATTTATATACAGGAAGTGAGGTTTTGGATACCGGAAGTGTTCCGGGTGTCTCCGGTAGTGTACCGGGACCACCGGAAGGGTTCCGGGGGTCCACCAAGTGGGCCCACCTGCCCCGGAAGGTTCCATGGGCCAAGAGTGGGAGGGATCCAGCCCCTGGGTGGGCTGGTGCGCCTCCCACCCCAGCCCAAGGCGCAGCAAGGGTGGAGGGGGCAAACCCTAGGCTTAGATGGGCCTTAAGGCCCACCCTAGGGCGCCTCCACCTCTCCCTGCCCTGGCCGCCGGCCAGATGGGTTTCTGGAGGCTGCCGCCACCCCTAGGGTGGAACCCTAGGGCGCAGCACCTCTCCTCCCCTCCTCCTATATATAGTGGAGGTATTTGGGGTTGCACAACACACGAGTTCATCTCCTCCCTGGTGCAGCCCTACTCCTCCCTCTCCTCGTTCTCCGTAGTGCTTAGCGAAGCTCTGCCGGAGTACCACGCAGCTCCACCGCCACCACGCCGTCGTGTTGCCGGAGCTCTCCCTCAACCTCTCCTCCCTCCTTGCTGGATCAAGGCGTAGGAGACGTCACCGGGCTGCACGTGTGTTGAACGCGGAGGTGCCGTCCATTCGACACTTGATCGGATCTACCGCGATCTGAATCGCTGCGAGTACGACTCCATCAACCGCATTCTAGCAACGCTTCCGCTTAGCGATCTTCAAAGGTATGAAGATCCAATGTCTCCCCGCTCGTTTGCTGGTTTCTCCATAGATAGATCTTGGTGACACGTAGAATTTTTTTGATTTACTACTACGTCTCCCAACAGAAACTTCAACCTGAGAAGCTCGAACCCAAAGCGGAAAAGTGCGTCTTCATAGGATATCCCAAAGAGACTATTGGGTATACCTTCTACCTACGATCCGAGGGCAAAGTCTTTGTTGCCAAGAATGGATCCTTTCTCGAGAAAGAGTTTCTCTCGAAAGAAGTAAGTGGGAGGAAAATAGAACTTGATGAGGTAATTGTACCTCCACTCAACCCGGAGAGTAGCGCAGCACAGGAGGTTGTTTCTGTGGAGCCTACACCGGCTAGAGAGGAAGTTAATGATGATGATCATGAAGCTTTAGATCAAGTTGCTACTCGAAGGTCCACTAGGACACGTTCCGCACCAGAGTGGTACGGCAATCTTGTCATAGAGAACATGTTGTTGGACAATGGTGAACCTTCGAACTATGAAGAAGCAATGGCGGGCCTGGATTCCAACAAATGGCTTGAGGCCATGAAATCCGAGATAGGATCCATGTATGAGAACAAAGTATGGACTTTGGTGGACTTGCCTGATGATAAGCGAGCCATTGAAAACAAATGGATCTTTAAGAAGAAGACTGACGCGGACGGAAATGTGACCGCCTATAAAGCTCGGCTTGTCGCTAAAGGTTATCGACAAGTTCAAGGAGTTGACTATGATGAGACTTTCTCACCCATAGCGATGCTAAAGTCAGTCCGAATCATGTTAGCAGTTGCCGCATTTTATGATTATGAGATCTGGCAAATGGACGTCAAAACGACATTCCTTAATGGCTTCCTCAAGGAAGAACTGTATATGATGCAGCCGGAAGGTTTTGTCGGTCC
Organism: Hordeum marinum; assembly: GCA_022496015.1. Taxonomy (NCBI): domain Eukaryota; kingdom Viridiplantae; phylum Streptophyta; class Magnoliopsida; order Poales; family Poaceae; genus Hordeum; species Hordeum marinum. The sequence goes on from CM039673.1 coordinate 19,382,592, forward strand.
TAAAGATGCTAACAAGGTATGCAAGCTCCAGCGCTCCATCTATGGGCTGGTGCAAGCATCTCGGAGTTGGAACATTCGCTTTAATGAGGTGATTAAAGCGTTTGGGTTTGTACAGGTTTATGGAGAACCCTGTATTTACAAGAAAGTGAGTGGGAGCTCTATAACATTTCTTATACTGTATGTGGATGACATGCTGATAAATGGGAAATAATATAGAACTCTTGGAAAGTATAAAGGCCTACTTGAATAAGTGTTTTTCAATGAAGGACCTTGGAGAAGGTGCTTACATATTAGGTATTAAGATCTATAGAGATAGATCGAAACGCCTCATTGGTCTTTCACAAAGCACATACCTTGAAAAGATATTGAAGAAGTTCAATATGGATCAGTCCAAGAAGGGGTTCTTGCCTGTGTTGCAAGGTGTGAGATTGAGTACGACTCAATGCCCGAACATGGCAAAGGATAGAGAAGAGATGAGTGTCATCCCCTATGCTTCAGCCATAGGCTCTATCATGTATGCCATGCTGTGTACCAGGCCTGATGTGAACCTTGCCATAAGTTTGGTAGGGAGATACCAAAGTGATCCCGGAGCGGAACACTGGACAGCGGTCAAGAATATCCTGAAATACCTGAAAAGGACAAAGGACATATTTCTCGTTTATGGAGGTGCCGAAGAGATTCGATACATAACTAGATTATTATTGTATTTCCTAGTTCATGATAATTGTCTGTTATTCATGCTATAATTGTGTTAACCGGAAACCGTAATACATGTGTGAATACATAGACCACAACGTGTCCCTAGTGAGCCTCTAGTTGGCTAGCTCGTTGATCGATAGATGGTCACGGTTTCATGACCATGGACATTGGATGTCTATGATAACGGGATCACATCATTAGGAGAATGATGTGATGGACAAGAACCAATCCTAAGCATAGCACAAGATCGTGTAGTTCGTTTGCTAAAGCTTTTCAATGTCAAGTGTCGTTTCCTTAGACCATGAGATTGTGTAACTCCCGGATACCGTAGGAATGCTTTGGGTGTGCCAAACATCACAACGTAACTGGGTGGCTATAAAGGTACGCTACGGGTTTCTCCGAAAGTGTCTGTTGGGTTGACATGAATCGAGACTGGGATTTGTCACTCCGTGTGACGGAGAGGTATCGCTGGGCCCACTCGGTAAGACATCATCATTATGAGCTCAATGTGACTAAGGAGTTAGTCACGGGATGATGTATTACGGAACGAGTAAAGAGACTTGCCGGTAACGAGATTGAACAAGGTATGGTGATACCGACGATTGAATCTCAGGCAAGTACCATACCGATAGACAAAGGGAATTGCATACGGGATTGATTGAATCCTTGACATCGTGGTTCATCCGATGAGATCATCGTGGAGTACGTGGGAGCCAACATGGGTATCCAGATCCCGCTGTTGGTTATTGACCAGAGAGATGTCTCGGTCATGTCTACGTGTCTCCCGAACCCGTAGGGTCTACACACTTAAGGTTCGATGACGCTAGGGTTATAGGGAAATAGTGTATGTGGTTACCGAAGGTTGTTCGGAGTCCCAGATGAGATCCCGGACGTCACGAGGAGTCGCGGAATGGTCCGGAGACGAAGATTGATATATAGGAAGTGTTCCGGGTGTCTACGGTAGTGTACCGGGACCACCGGAAGGGTTCCGAGGGTCCTCCAAGTGGGCCCACCTGCCCCGGAAGGTTCCATGGGCCAAGAGTGGGAGGGAGCCAGCCCCTAGGTGGGCCGGTGCGCCTCCCACCCCAGCCCAAGGCGCAGCAAGGGTGGAGGGGCAAACCCTAGGCTTAGATGGGCCTTAAGGCCCACCCTAGGGCGCCTCCACCTCTCCTTGCCCTGGCCGCCGGCCAGATGGGCTTCTGGAGGCTGCCGCCACCCCTAGGGTGGAACCCTAGGGCGCAACACCTCTCCTCCCCTCCTCCTATATATAGTGGAGGTATTTGGGGCTGCACAACAAACGAGTTCATCTCCTCCCTGGTGCAGCCCTACTCCTCCCTCTCCTCGTTCTCCATAGTGCTTAGCGAAGCTCTGTCGGAGTACCACGCAGCTCCACCGCCACCACGCCGTCGTGTTGCCGGAGCTCTCCCTCAACCTCTCCTCCCTCCTTGCTGGATCAAGGCGTAGGAGACGTCACCGGGCTGCACGTGTGTTGAACGCGGAGGTGCCGTCCGTTCGGCACTTGATCGGATCTACCGCGATCTGAATCGCTACGAGTACGACTCCATCAACCGCGTTCTAGCAACGCTTCCGCTTAGCGATCTTCAAAGGTATGAAGATCCAATCTCTCCCCGCTCGTTTGCTGGTTTCTCCATAGATAGATCTTGGTGACACGTAGGAAAATTTTGATTTACTACTACGTCTCCCAACACTGCTAACATGATTCGTACGAACTTCAGCATCGCTATGGGTGAGAAGGTCTCATCATAGTCAACTCCTTGAACTTGTCGATAACCCTTAGCGACAAGTCGAGCCTTATAGATGGTCACATTACCATCCGCGTCAGTCTTCTTAAAGATCCATTTATTTTCTATGGCTTGTCGATCATCAGGTAAGTCCACCAAAGTCCACGCTTTGTTCTCATACATGGATTCTATCTTGGATTTCATGGCTTCAAGCCATTTGTTGGAATCTGGGCCCGCCATGGCTTCTTCATAGTTCGAGGGTTCACCATTATCTAACACTATGATTTCCAGGACAGGGTTGTCATACCACTCTGGTGCGGTACGTGTCCTCGTGGATCTTCGAAGTTCAGTAGTAACTTGATCGGAAGTTTCATGATCATCATCATTAACTTCCTCTCTAGTCGGTGCAGGCACCATAGAAACATTCTCCTGTGATGTGCTACTTTCCGGCTCGAGAGGGGGTACAATTACCTCATCAATTTCTACTTTCTCCCACTTACTTCTTTCGAGAGAAACTCTTTCTCTAGAAAGGATCCATTCTTGGAAACAAAGATCTTGCCCTCGGATATGAGGTAGAAGGTATACCCAATAGTTTCCTTAGGGTATCCTATGAAGATGCATTTTTCCGATTTGGGTTCGAGCTTTTCAGGTTGAAGTTTCTTGACATAAGCATCGCATGCCCAAACTTTCAGAAAAGGCAGCTTAGGTTTCTTCCCAAACCATAATTCATATGGTGTCGTCTCAACGGATTTAGGTGGTGCCCTATTTAAATTGAATGTGATAGTCTCTAATGCATATCCCCAAAACGATAGCGGTAAATCATTAAGAGACATCATAGATTGCACCATATCCAATAGAGTGCGATTATGACGTTCGGACACAGCATTACACTGAGGTGTGCCAGGCGGCGTGAGTTGCGAAATAATTCCACATTGCCTTATGTGCGTGCCAAACTCGTGACTCAAATATTCACCTCCATGATCAGATCGTAAGAACTTTATTTTCTTGTCACGTTGATTCTCTACCTCACTCTGAAATTCGTTGAACTTTTCAAAGGTCTCAGACTTGTGTTTCATTAAGTAGACATACATATATCTGCTTAAGTCATCGGTGAGGGTGAGAACATAACGATAGCCACCGCGAGCCTCAACGCTCATGGGTCCACATACATCGATATGTATTATTTCCAACAAGTTGGTTGCTCGCTCCATTCATCCGGAGAACGGAGTCTTAGTCATCTTGCCCATGAGGCATGGTTCGCACGTGTCAAATGATTCATAATCAAGAGACTCCAAAAGTCCATCTGCATAGAGTTTCTTCATGCGTTTGTGTAACAGCCCGGGATCGATGCTCTAGAAGATTCTCCTTTTATTATGTTGTCGTCGTGCGATTCGATTGAGTGTTGCATTCATCATCGCATCATTCACATCATATGCATGCCATCATCATTCGTTTTCAAAAACTTCCATCCATTTGTAGCTGTCAGTTCTGTTTGTGTCGTCAGTTATTTCGAGAGCAACCACACACGCACGCACCCGTGGCATCGATAAAAAAGGTTTTAAAAGCGCGCGCAAAAATATTCTCTGATCGGGTCGAAACTAGGAGTGCGGTCTTATTTTGTTGTAGGTGGGCCACCTGCCAAATTTCATCACAATCGGAGGTCGTCTGGTACCTCAACGGACGACTTTAGCAGTGCGGTCATCGGTTTATTTATCACTCGTTCCGGTGTTTTAAAACCTCTGTCACGGGACGCAAACCTCCCTCTCATCTCCACCTACCCATCTACACAGCCATCGCAGCCCACCTAGCCCCCCCTCCACTTCCGGAACGTCGGATCGAGATCCTACGGCCCGAAAACGGGCAAAAACTGCTAGCCCTAGCCCCTAATTACTATAAATAGGCATCCCCACGTCCATTTAGGGAAACCCTAACCCCGGCCTTGAAATCCGTGCCTCCACCTCCTCCCACCACACAGCCGCCGCCTATCTCCCTCCTCCAGCTGCCGTGGCCCGCCCAGGCCCGAATCGCCGCCGTTGCTCGTGCCCGCTCTAGGAGAGGAGCTCCTCGCGCCCACAGTAGCTCGAGGCAGGAAGCCATCAATCCTAGCCCGACCTTGATGCCGGAGGCCACGCCGGAGCCACCCGCTGGCCGAAGCCTCGCGGCGACTCAGGCCAGTGCTGTCCCTCGCACATCTCCTCCCATTTGGCCCTGTGTCTCCTCTCACCTCGATCTCTCTCCCTCTCTGCCCCTCTCCTCACATGTCCAGCCATGGTTGCCTCTTGGATCCACCTCGGGACACCTTGGATCCTCCTTGGATGAGTCATCCCGTCCAGATCCGGACGCTCCCGAAGCTTCCCGCCGGCATGTGCCCTGAAGCTCCTAGAACTGCCGCCGCCGCCTCGTCCTCGTCGCGGGAGGAAGACGCCCCGTTGCCCTGCCCGCTCGCTCGCTCGGGAGGCCCAGGCTGCTGTCGCCCGGTTGGGCCTCTCCAGCCGCAGTCGCTTCGTGGCACAAGGCCTAGCCAGGGCGCCAAGACCCAACCGCTCCACCGACCGGGCCAAGAGCCCATGGTGAGCTCTCCAGCCCCGGCTATCCCTCGCTCATGGCGCTATTTTGCTATGTTATGCTCCATGTGGTTGGCCCAGTCTTTCCAGATTCGGCCCAATGTTGTTGTTTTTCCTAACGCGAATTTGTCTAATTTCCAGTGAATTTCGGTATTACAAAAAAAACTAAAACTCATGCATTTAATAACTCGAGATCCGTGCATCATATGAGAAAACTTTATATATGAAAAGTGACTAGAATTTAATGTAAATTCACAATAACCAACTCTCACATGTGTTTGAGATGTTTAACTTGCTGTTTTCATGCAATTTGCGTAAATGCCATGTAAAATGAATTGTTTAATAACTTTTAAACCGTAGCTCCGATACAAATGTTTTATATATGTAACTTGACTAGAAAAATGTGTAGCATATAATGGTGACATTTATTTTTCTGTTTAAAAACTATAAAAATGGTTAATTCAGATTTGGGCCAAACTTAAAATATGCATATGAGGTCGATCCGGAATTGTTATTCGTTGCTTTCGGCCTCATTTAAAATGCCTAGGTGGTGTAGTTTTTGTGCTGCACCTCTTGCCATGTTTAACAAAATTTAATATTGTTGTGTACCTAGAGTGAACTAAATAATCGATCATGGAGTTTCGTCAATATGCAACCCGTTGCATATTGAACTTCACTTAATGTGTAGTAGTTGTTTGTTGTTCTTGCCATGCCATGCCTTGCATATTTAAATGGGCATGCATCATATTTAATTGAGCATCATGCCATGCATATGTTGTGGTGTTATTCATGTGTTGATTGTTTGTTCCGAATTGCTTTCTCTCGATAGAGTTCCGAAAGCGTTCGGAGTGTGAGGATTTGTTCGTCTACTTCACGGATCGTCTTCTTCATGGATTCGTTCTTCTTCCAAGAGGGATCTTAGGCAAGATGAAACATTTCCCTGGATACCACTACTATCATTGCCATGCTAGATGTATCGTTTTCTATCGCTATGTCACGCTACCTACCACTTGTTTGACAAGCCTCCCAACATTGCCGTGATAAGCCTCTAACCCCTCCACATCCCAGCAAACCTTTGTTTGGCTATGTTACCACTTGCTCAGCCTTCTTATAGCGTTTCTAGCTGTAGGTGCAATTGCTTCCATGTGATAACATGCATATTCTTTTGTTATCACAATATTATTGCTACTTAATTTAATGCACATATCTACTTGGTAAAAGGTGGAAGGCTTGGCCTTTTGCTCGGTGTTTTGTTCCACTCTTGCCGCCCCTAGTTACTTGTGAACCGGTGTTATGTTCCATAATTGAATGCTCCTAACATGCTCGGGGTTGTTATGGGGACCCCCTTGATTTTCGTTTTGGAATAAAACTTATCTGGCAAGGCCCAACATTGGTACTACATTTGCCTAATAACTAATAAAAATGCATAGGGACCCGCCGGCACCCACGGATAATTTAATGAACCCCTAGGCTATTGCTCCTCATGAGTGTTGGTCCAAAATAGAGCACTATGGGGGGCCAACCCGGGTCAACTCGGGAGATTTCTATTAGGCCACTGTATGCGTAGCTCATTTGCCGTGCCCCGAGAACGAGATGCGCGGCTCCTATCGGGATTGTCGGCACGTCAGGCGGCCTTGCTGGATTTGTTTTACCTTTCTTGAACGTCTTGAGTGAGGAATTCCGATTTTCTTTGGGCTATCTTGAGGTGGCGGATTTCCTGTGGAATTGCCTAGGAAGATCACGAGATCCGTGGTCGAGGTTATTCCCGATGCATGTGGTTATTTGTGATGGACAAGTTGGAGCACCCCTGTAGGGTTAAATCTTTTCGAGAAGTCGTGCCCGCGGTTATGTGGCAACTTGGAAACTTTGTTTAACACCTGATCATAGCAAACTTGAACTAAACTCAAATAAAATGCACCAACTGTGTGTGTAACTGTGACTGTCTCTTCTCGTGAGTCCTTATCCGAGAGAGAACACAGTGGGGTTATGTTTGACGCAAGGAGGTGTTCAGGATCAGTTAGTGATCATTACTAGTTCACGTCTGTTATGTGTAGAGCACCATACTTTACTTTATGTATTCGTAAGTTAGCCACTTAAATAAATGCTTAGTCGCTTGCTAAAGCCTCACCACTTAACCATACCTCACTCATTAAGCTTTAATAGTCTTGATACCATTGGAAATGAAATTGCTGAGTCCCTGTGGCTCATAGATTACTACAACAACAGTTGCAGGTACAAGTAATATGATGCTTTGACGTGAGAGTGATGCTTGTTTGTTTGGAGTTCTTCTTCTCCTTCTTCATCGATCTTGGATGGGTTCCAGGCGGCAGCCTGGGATAGCAAGGATGGGTGTCATTTTGTCGTTTGTTTTCGTCCGTAGTTGGACCCTGCTCTTCTGCATGATGTTTGAATATGTTGTTGTATGATGTGATATTGATGTAGCTTGTGGCGAGTGTAAACCAATTCCAAATACTCATCTCTTTTGTAAATGTACTTGTAATGATATCCATTCTTGCAACACGATGAGATGCACTTATATCCCTGTCGAGGCCCTTGTGCCAAAATAAGGATAGGATCGCATCTTGGGCATGACAAGTTGGTATCAGAGCCTGTACTGACCTAGGTGCCCCCTTGATTGATCGAACTTGGCCGAGTCGAGTCTAGAGAAAAACTATTTTGAGTCTAGTTATATATTAGAGAGTAGGTTTCTTTTACTTCTCTTCTATACTCTGATGAGGAATTACGACTTAGGAATTTTGATTCTACCCTCTTCCCACTAAGAAAAAATTAGGATCACACAGATATTTTGGAAACTATATGATGCCGATGTAACGGAGTTCTGTCTTGGTGCCTCCTGTCTGACTTGATTTCTTTCGGGGAGTTGAGCTCCAGGGGATTCTTGACACATCGTTATTGTTTAGTTTCCTTAGTATCTCGGGATGGAGGATGTTCGAAATTGCTTCAATACTTCTCGTGGCGAGACAAGGTTGGAGTCACCCAGTACTGGGGAGGCATCCGGGGTACTGCCATGATTGGTATCACTGTGTTTTCGAGGGTCCGAGATAGATGGAGTTCCGAAGCCTCTGGTTATGTGTTGACAGATGAATACAGTTGGAATGTAGGGCTTGTTAGTTGTGTGAGATATTTTGCCTCTGATGGGAGACGTAGTAGTAAATCAAAAAAATTCCTATGTGTCACCAAGATTTTGTTGGGAGACGTAGTAGTAAATCAAAATTTTCCTACGTGTCACCAAGATCTATCTATGGAGAAACCAGCAAACGAGCGGGGAGAGATTGGATCTTCATACCTTTGAAGATCGCAAAGCGGAAGCATTGCTAGAACGCGGTTGATGGAGTCGTACTCGCAGCGATTCAGATCGCTGTAGATCCGATCAAGTGCCGAACGGACGACACCTCCGCTTTCAACACACGTGCAGCCCGGTGACGTCTCCTACGCCTTGATCCAGCAAGGAGGGAGGAGAGGTTGAGGGAGAGCTCCGGCAGCACGACGGCGTGGTGGCGGTGGAGCTGCGTGGTACTCCGGTAGAGCTTTGCTAAGCACTACGGAGAACGAGGAGAGGGAGTAGTAGGGCTACACCAGGGAGGAGATGAACTCGTGTGTTGTGCAGCCCCAAATACCTCCACTATATATAGGAGGAGGGGAGGAGAGGTGTTGTGCCCTAGTGTTCCACCCTAGGGGTGGCGGCAGCCTCCAGGAGCCCATCTGGCCGGCGGCCAAGGCAGGGAGAGGTGGAGGCACCCTAGGGTGGGCCTTAAGGCCCATCTAAGCCTAGGGTTTGCCCCCTCCACCCTTGCTGCGCCTTGGGCTGGGGCGGGAGGTGCACCAGCCCACCTAGGGGCTGGTTCCCTCCCACTCTTGGCCCATGGAACCTTCCGGGGCAGGTGGGCCCACTTGGTGGACCCCCGGAACCCTTCCGGTGGTCCCGGTACACTATCGAAGACACCCGGAACACTTTCGGTATCCATGGCAAGGTTCACAGCGAGAATGAGCTTGGAGTAGATGCTCACGGTTTCATGACCATGGACATTGGATGTCGTTGATAACGGGATCACATCATTAGGAGAATGATGTGATGGACAAGACCCAATCCTAAGCATAGCACAAGATCGTGTAGTTCGTTTGCTAAAGCTTTTCAATGTCAAGTGTCATTTCGTTAGACCATGAGATTGTGTAACTCCCGGATATCGTAGGAATGCTTTGGATGTGCCAAACGTCACAACGTAACTGGGTGGCTATAAAGGTACGCTACGGGTATCTCCAAAAGTGTCTGTTGGGTTGACATGAATCGAGACTAGGATTTGTCACTCCGTGTGACGGAGAGGTATCTCTGGGCCCACTCGGTAAGACATCATCATTATGAGCTCAATGTGACTAAGGAGTTAGTCACGGGATGATGTATTACGGAACGAGTAAAGAGACTTGCCGGTAACGAGATTGAACAAGGTATGGGGATACCGATGATCGAATCTCGGGCAAGTACCATACCGATAGACAAAGGGAATTGTATACGGGATTGATTGAATCCTTGACATCGTGGTTCATCCGATGAGATCATCGTGGAGTACGTGGGAGCCAACATGGGTATCCAGATCCCGCTATTTCTTATTGACCGGAGAGGTGTCTCGGTCATGTCTACGTGTCTCCCGAACCCGTAGGGTCTACACACTTAAGGTTCGATGACGCTAGGGTTATAGGGAAATAGTGTACGTGGTTACCGAAGGTTGTTCGGAGTCCCGGATGAGATCCCGGACATCACGAGGAGTCCCGGAATGGTCCGGAGACGAAGGTTGATATATAGGAAGTGAGGTTTTGGTTACCGGAAGTGTTCCGGGTGTCTACGGTAGTGTACCGGGACCACCGGAAGGGTTCCGGGGGTCCACCAAGTGGGCCCACCTGCCCCGGAAGGTTCCATGGGCTAAGAGTGGGAGGGAGCCAGCCCCTAGGTGGGCTGGTGCGCCTCCCACCCCAGCCCAAGGCGCAGCAAGGGTGGAGGGGGCAAACCCTAGGCTTAGATGGGCCTTAAGGCCCACCCTAGGGCGCCTCCACCTTTCCCTAACCTGGCCGCCGGCCAGATGCCATCTGGTGGCTGCCGCCAGCCCCTAGGGTGGAACCCTAGGGCGCAGCACCTCTCCTCCCCTCCTCCTATATATAGTGGAGGTATTTGGGGCTGCACAACACACGAGTTGATCTCCTCCCTGGTGCAGCCCTACTCCTCCCTCTCCTCGTTCTCCGTAGTGCTTAGCGAAGCTCTGCCGGAGTACCACGCAGCTCCACCGCCACCACGCCGTCGTGCTGCCGGAGCTCTCCCTCAACCTCTCCTCCCTCCTTGCTGGATCAAGGCGTAGAAGACGTCATCGGGCTGCACGTGTGTTGAATGCGGAGGTGCCGTCCATTCGGCACTTGATCGGATCTACCGCGATCTGAATCGCTGCGAGTACGACTCCATCAACCGCGTTCTAGCAACGCTTCCGCTTAGCGATCTTCAAAGGTATGAAGATCCAATCTCTCCCTGCTCGTTTGCTGGTTTCTCCATAGATATATCTTGGTGACACGTAGGAAAATTTTGATTTACTACTACGTCTCCCATCACAATGTTGTTGTTTTCCTAACGCGAATTTGTCTAATTTCCAATGAATTTCAGTATTACAAAAAAAACCTAAAACTCATGCATTTAATAACTCGAGATCCGTGCATCATATGAGAAAACTTTATATATGAAAAGTGACTAGAATTTCGTGCAGATTCACAATAACCAACTCTCACATGTGTTTGAGATGTTTAACTTGCTGTTTTCACGCAATTTGCATAAATGCCATGTAAAATGAATTGTTTAGTAACTTTTAAACCGTAGCTCCGATACAAATGTTTTATATATGTAACTTGACTAGAAAAATGTGTAGCATCTCATGGTGACATTTATTTTTCTGATTAACAACTCTAAAATATGGTTAGTTCAGATCTGGACCAAACTTAAAATATGCATATGAGGTCGATCCAGAATTGTTATTCGCCGAAAGCGTTCGGAGTCTGAGGATTTGTTCGTCTACTTCACAGATCGTCTCCTTCATGGATTCTTTCTTCTTCCAAGCGGGATCTCAGGCAAGATGAAACATTTCCCTGGATACCACTACTATCATTGCCATGCTAGATGTCTCGTTTTCTATCGCTATGTCACGCTACCTACCACTTGTTTGACAAGCCTCCCAACATTGCCGTTATAAGCCTCTAACCCCTCCACATCCCAGCAAACCTTTGTTTAGCTATGTTACCGCTTGCTCAGCCTTTTTATATCGTTTCTTGCTGTAGGTGCAATTGCTTCCATGTGACAACTGTTGGGAGACGTAGTAGTAAATCAAAAAAATCCTACGTGTTCACAAGGATCTATCTATGGAGAAACCATCAACGAGTAAGGGTAGAGTGCATCTTCATACCTTTGAAGATCGCTAAGCGGAAGCATTACAAGAACGCGGTTGGTGGAGTCGTACTCGTAGCGACTCAGATCACGGTGGACACCAATGTTAGTGCCGAATAAAGGCGCCTCCACGTTGAACACACGTGCAACCCGGTGATGTCTCCTATGCCTTGATCCGGCAAGGAGGAAGGAGAGGTTGAGGGAGAGCTCTGGTAGCACGATGGCGTGGTGACGGTGGAGCTGCGTGGTCTCCGGCAGGGCTTCGCCAAGAACCGCAAAGAACGAGGAAGAGGAGGGGTAGGGCTGCGCCGAGGAAGAGAGAACTCGTGTGTTGGCAGCCCCCCAAAAAACCCACTATATATAGGAGGAGGGGAGGAGGGTGCACAGCCCCTAGGGTTCCCACTCTAGGGTGGTGCGGCAGCCCTAGATTGCCTTTGGACGGCGGCCAAGAGGGGAGGGGGGAGGGCGCAACCCTAGTGGGCCTTAGGCCCATCTAGGTCTAGGGTTTCCCCTCCCTCCCACCTTTCCTGCGCCTTGGGCCAGGGTGGAGGGCACACCAGCCCACTCTCGGGCTGGTCCCTTCCACTCTTGGCCCACGCAGCCCTCTGGGGCTGGTGGCCCCACTTGGTGGACCCCCAGAACCCTTTTGGTGGTCCCGGTACGTTACCGGTAATTCCCAAAACACTTCTGGTGGCCAAATCCCTATATATGAATCTTTACCTCTGGACCATTCCGGAGCTCCTCGTGACGTCCGAGATCTCATCCGGGACTCCGAACAACCTTCGGTAACCACGTACACTATTTCCCTATAACCCTAGCATCATCGAACCTTAAGTGTGTAAACCTACGGGTTCGGGAGACAGTAGACATGACCCAGACACCTCTTCGGTCAATAACCAACAGCGGGATCTAGATACCCATGTTGGCTCCCACATGCTCCACGATGATCTCATCGGATGAAGCACGATGTTGGGGATTCAATCAATCCTGTATACAATTCCCTTTGTCTACCGGTATGATACTTGCCCGAGATTCGATCGTCGTTATCCCTATACCTTGTGCAATCTCGTTACCGGCAAGTCTCTTTACTCATTCCGCAACACATCATCGCATGGATAACTCCTTAGTCACATTGAGCTCATTATGATGATGTTTTACCGAGTGGGGCCAGAGATACCTCTCCGTCAAACGGAGTGACAAATCCCAGTCTCGATTCGTGCCAACCCAACAGACACTTTCGGAGATACCCGTAGTGCACCTTTATAGACACCCACTTATGTTGTGATGTTTGGCACACCCAAAGGATTCGTACGGTATTCGGGAGTTGCACAATCTCATGGTATAAGGAAATGATACTTAACATTGGAAAAGCTTTAGCAGGGGAACTACACGATCTTGTGCTATGCTTAGGATTGGGTCTTGTCCATCACATCATTCTCCTAATGATGTGATCCAGTTATCAATGACATCCAATATCCATGGTCATGAAACCGTGACCATCTATTGATCAATGAGCTAGCCAACTAGAGGCTCACTAGGGACATGTTGTGGTCTATGTATTCACACATGTATTTGTTGGGAGACATAGTAGTAAATCAAAATTTTCCTACGTGTCACCAAGATCTATCTATGGAGAAACCAGCAAACGAGCGGGGAGAGATTGGATCGTCATAACTTTGAAGATTGCTAAGCGGAAGCGTTGCTAGAACGCGGTTGATGGAGTCGTACTCGCAGCGATTCAGATCGCGGTAGATCCGATCAAGTGCCGAACGGACGGCACCTCCGCGTTCAACACACGTGCATCCCGGTGACGTCTCCTACGCCTTGATCCAGCAAGGAGGGAGGAGAGGTTGAGGGAGAGCTCCGGCAACACGACGGCGTGGTAGCAGTGGAGCTGCGTGGTACTCCGGCAGAGCTTCGCTAAGCACTACGGAGAACGAGGAGAGGGAGGAGTAGGGCCGCACCAAGGAGGAGATAAACTTGTGTGTTTCGCAGCCCCAAATACCTCCACTATATATAGGAGGAGGGGAGGAGAGGTGCTGCGCCCTAGGGTTCCACCCTAGGGGTGGCGGCAGCCTCCAGAAACCCATCTGGCCGGCGGCCAGGGCAAGGAGAGGTGGAGGCGCCCTAGGGCGGGCCTTAAGGCCCATCTAAGCCTAGGGTTTGCCCCGTCCACCCTTGCTGCGCCTTGGGCTGGGGTGGGAGGCACACCAGCCCACCTAGGGGCTGGCTCCCTCCCACTCTTGGCCCATGGAACTTTTCGGGGCAGGTGGGCCCACTTGGAGGACCCCCGGAACCCTTCCGGTGGTCCCGGTACACTACCGTAGACACCCGGAACACTTCCGGTAACCAAAACCTCACTTCCTATATATCAATCTTCGTCTCCGGACCATTCCGGGACTCCTCGTGACGTCCGGGATCTCATCCGGGACTCTGAACAACCTTCGGTAACCACGTACACTATTTCCCTATAACCCTAGCGTCATCGAACCTTAAGTGTGTAGACCCTACGGGTTCGGGAGACACGTAGACATGACCGAGACACCTCTCCGGTCAATAACCAACAGCGGGATCTGGATACCCATGTTGGCTCCCACGTACTCCACGATGATCTCATCGGATGAACCATGATGTCAAGGATTCAACAATCCCGTATACAATTCCCTTTGTCTATCGGTATGGTACTTGCCGGAGATTCGATCGCCGGTATCCCCATATCTTGTTCAATCTCGTTACCGGCAAGTCTCTTTACTCGTTCCATAATACATCATCCCGTGACTAACTCCTTAGTCACATTGAGCTCATAATTATGATGTCTTACCGAGTGGGCCCAGAGATACCTCTCCGTCACACGGAGTGACAAATCCCAGTCTCGATTCGTGTCAACCCAACAGACACTTTCGGAGATACCCGTAGCGTACCTTTATAGCCACCCAGTTACGTCGTGACGTTTGGCACACCCAAAGCATTCCTACGGTATCCGGGAGTTACACAATCTCATGGTCTAAGGAAACGACACTTGACATTGAAAAGCTTTAGCAAACGAACTACACGATCTTGTGCTATGCTTAGGATTGGGTCTTGTCCATCACATCATTCTCCTAATGATGTGATCCCGTTATCAACGACATCCAATGTCCATGGTCATGAAACCGTGACCATCTATTGATCAATGAGCTAGCTAACTAGAGGCTCACTAGGGACACGTTGTGGTCTATGTATTCACACACGTATTACGGTTTTCGGTTAACACAATTATAGCATGAACAATAGACAATTATCATGAACTAGGAAATACAATAATAACCATTTTATTATTGCCTCTAGGGCATATTTCCAACAGTCTCCCATTTGCACTAGAGTCAATAATCTAGTTACATTGTGACGAATCGAACAGCCATAGCATTTTGGTGTTGGTCATGTTTTGCTCGTGAGAGAGGTTTAGTCAACGGATCTGCGACATTCAGATCCGTATGCACTTTACAAATATCTATGTCTCCCTCCTGAATGTAATCACGGATGGAGTTGAAGCGGCGCTTGATGTGTCTTGTCTTCTTGTGAAACCTGGGCTCCTTCGCAAGGGCAATAGCTCCAGTGTTGTCACAGAGTAGAGTCATCGGGCCTGACGCATTCGGAATCACTCCTAGGTCGGTGATTAAATCCTTCATCCAGACTCCCTCCTTTGCTGCTTCCGAAGCAGCTATGTACTCCGCTTCACATGTAGATGCTGCCACGACGCTTTGCTTGCTGCTGCTCTAGCTCACTGCCCCTCCATTCAAAATATACACGTATCCGGTTTGCGACTTGGAGTCGTCCGGATCTGTGTCGAAGCTAGCATCGACGTAACCCTTTACGATGAGCTCTTCGGCAACTGCATATACGAGAAACATGTCCTTTGTCCTTTTCAGGTACTTTACGATATTCTTGACCGCTGACCAGTGTTCTGCTCCGGGATCACTTTGGTACCTCCGTACCAAACTTATGACAAGGTTCACATCAGGTCTGGTACACAGCATGGCATACATAATAGAGCCTATAGCTGAAGCATAGGGGATGACACTCATCACTTCTCTATCCTTTGTCGTGGTCGGGCATTGAGTCGTACTCAATCTCACACCCTGTAACACAGACAAGAACCCCTTCTTGGACTGATCCATATTGAACTTCTTCAATATCTTTTCAAGGTATGTGCTTTGTGAAAGACCTATGAGGCGTTTAGATCTATCTCTATAGATCTTAATACCTAATATGTAAGTAGCTTCTCCAAGGTTCTTCATTGAAAAACATTTATTCAAGTAGGCCTTTACACTTTCCAAGAGTTCTATATCATTTCCCATCAATAATATGTCATCCACATATTATATGAGAAATGCTACCGAGCTCCAACTCACTTTCTTGTAAATACAGCGTTCTTCATAAACATGTACAAACCCAAACGCTTTAATCACCTCATTAAAGCGAATGTTCCAACTCCGAGATGCTTGCACCAGCCCATAGATGGAGCACTGGAGCTTGCATACTTTGTTAGCATCTTTAGGATCGACAAAACCTTCCGGCTGCATCATATACAGTTCTTCCTTAAGGAAGCCATTAAGGAATGCCGTTTTGACGTCCATTTGCCAGATCTCATAATCATAAAATGCGGCAATTGCTAACATGATTCAAATAGACTTTAGCATTGCTACGGGTGAGAGAAAGTCTCATCATAGTCATCTTCTTGAACTTGTCGATAACCCTTAGCGACAAGCCGAGCCTTATAGACGGTCACATTACCATCCGCATCAGTCTTCTTCTTAAAGATCCATTTATTTTGAATGGCTCGCTTATCATCAGGCAATTCCACCAAAGTCCATACTTTCTTCTCATACATGGATCCTATCTCGGATTTCATGGCTTTGAGCCATTTGTTGGAATCCGGGCCTGCCATCGCTTCTTCATAGTTCGAAGGTTCACCGTTGTCCAACAACATGATCTCCAGGACAGGGTTGCCGTACCACTCTGGTGCGGAACGTGTCCTAGTGGATCTTCGACGTTCAATAGTAGCTTTATCTAGAGTTTCATGATCATTATCATTAACTTCCTCTCCAGACGGTGTAGGCTCCACAGAAACAACTTCCCGTGCTGTGCTACTCTCCGGTTCGAGTGGAGGTACAATTACCTCATCAAGTTCTATTTTCCTCCCACTTAGTTCTTTCGAGAGAAACTCTTTTTCGAGATAGGATCCATTCTTGGCAACAAAAACTTTGCCTTTGGATATGAGGTTGAAGGTATACCCAATTGTCTCTTTGGGATAACCTATGAAGACGCACTTTTCCGCCTTGGGTTCGAGCTTCTCAGGTTAAAGTTTCTTCACATAAGCATCGCATCCCCAAACTTTTAGAAATGACAGCTTAGGTTTCTTTCCAAACCATAATTCATACGGTGTCATCCCAACGGACTTTGACGGTGCCCTATTTAAAATGAATGCGGCAGTCTCTAAAGCAAATCCCCAAAATGATAGCGTTAAGTCGGTAAGAGACAATAGAGTGCGATTACGTCGTTCAGACACACCATTTTGCTGAGGTGTGCTAGGCGGCATGAGTTGTGAAACAATTCCACATTTCCTTAGGTGCGTGCCGAACTCGTGACTTGAATATTCTCTGCCACGATCAGATCGTAGGCACTTTATTTTCCTGTCACGTTGATTCTCTACCTCACTCTAAAATTCCTTGAACCTTTCAAAGGTTTCAGACTTGTGTTTCATTAAGTAGACATACCCATATCTTCTCAAGTCATCAGTGAGGGTGAGAACATAACGGTAGCCACCGCGAGCCCCGATGCTCATTGGACCGCATACATCGGTATGTATTATCTCCAACAAGTCAGTTGCTCGCTCGATTGTTCTAGAGAACGGAGTCTTGGTCATCTTGCCCATGAGGCATGGTTTGCACGTGTCAAATGATTTGAAATCAAGAGACTCCAAAAGTCCATCAGCAAGGAGCTTCTTCATGCGTTTGACACCAATATGACCAAGGCGATAGTGCCACATGTAAGTGGGACTATCGTTATCAACCTTATGCTGGGGAACATCGCATGGGAAACAAAAATTATCCTACATTCATGCAAGACCTATCCATGGTGATGAGCATCTATGAGAGGGAGAGTGGATCTACATACCCTTGTAGATCGCTAAGCGGGAAGCGTTAAGAAACGCGGTTGGTGTAGTCTAACGTCTTCGCGATCCAAATCGCTGAGCGTCCCATGATCTCATCACGATCTGTCCCACGATCCAATCATGATCCTTCCCACGAACTCATCACGATCGTCCTGCGAACTTATCACGATCCGTCTCGCGATCTTGATCACGGTCCTTTCGATCTAGCGCCGAACAGACGACACCTTCGTGTTCAGCACACGTACAGCTCGATGACGATCTCCGCCTTCTTGATCCAGCAAGAGGGAGCAGAGAGGTAGACGAGTTCTCCAGCAGCATGACAGTGCTGCGGCGATGGTGGTGGAGCAATTCTGACAGGGCTTCGCCTAAGCGTTGGAGAAATCCGATCTAGAGGAGAAACTATGCACTGGAGGAATGGGTAGCAGGTTGCTGAAAATCTGGTGCCAAAACCCTAAAACCCTCTAGTATATATAGGAGGAGAGGACGAGGAGGCTTGGATCCCATGGAGCCAGCCCTTGGGTCAGCCGAACCAAGGAGGACTGGAGGATTCCTCCTCCAATCCTAGTAGGACTAGGACTCCTCCTTATTTTTGCCTTCTTGCCTTTTTCCATCCTTTTCTCTTTGGGCTTTTCTACCCAGCCGCATGGGCCTTGTGTGGGACTTCCACCAGTCCACTAAGGGCTGGTATTTACTCTCCCACAGCACATGTAGCCTCTTGGGTCGAAATACCCTTCCCGATGGTCTCCCGGTACACTACCGGCACTCCCGGTACACTACCGATGAGCCCGAAACTTTTCCGGTGACCAAAATAGAACTTCCTATATATCAATCTTTACCTCCGGACCATTTTGGAGCTCCTCTTGATGTCCGGGATCTCATCTGGCACTCCGAACAACCTTCGGTCACCACCATACATAACTCTATACTACTGAAACGTCACCGAACCTTAAGTGTGCAGACCCTGCGGGTTCGAGAACTATGTAGACATGACCGAGACACCTCTATGGTCAATAACCAATAACAGGACCTGGATGCCCATATTGGTTCCTACATATTCTACGAAGATCTTTATCGGTCGAACCTCTATGTCAAGGATTCAGTTAATCCCGTACGATGTTCCCTTTGTTCTTCGGTATGTTACTTGCCCGAGAGTCGATCGTTAGTATCTCCAAACCTAGTTCAACCTCGGTACCGGCAAGTCTCTTTACTCGTTCCGTAATACAAGATCTCATGACTAACACTTAGTCACATTGCTTGCAAGGCTTGTTGTGATGTTGTATTACCGAGTGGGCCCTGAGATACCTCTCCGTCACACAGAGTAACAAATCCCAGTCTTGATCCATGCCAACCCAACAGACACCCTCGGAGATATCTATAGAGTACCTTTATAGTCACCCAGTTACTTTGTGACATTTGATACACACAAGACACTCCTCCGGTGTCAGTGAGTTGCATGATCTCAAGGTCATAGGAACAGATACTTGACATGCAGAAAACAGTAGCATTAAACTGACACAATCATATGCTACGTTTGTAGTTTGGGTCTTGTCCATCACATCATTCTCCTAATGATGTGATCCCGTTATCAAATGACATCACATGTCAATGGATAGGAAA
Source organism: Hordeum marinum (assembly GCA_022496015.1). NCBI lineage: Eukaryota > Viridiplantae > Streptophyta > Magnoliopsida > Poales > Poaceae > Hordeum > Hordeum marinum. The sequence continues at coordinate 19,401,801 of CM039673.1, forward strand.
CCTTAACCATCTTTGATCAACGAGCTAGTCTATTAGAGGCATACTAGGGACATGATTTTGTCTATGTATCCACACATGCATCTAAGTCTCCGATCAATACAATTATAGCATGGATAATAAACGATTATCATGAACAAGGAAATATGATAATAACTAATTTATTATTGCCTCTAGGGCATATTTCCAATAGTCTCCCAGTTGCACTAGAGTCAATAATCTAGTTCACATCACCATGTGATTCGCATTGTTATGAATCTAACACCCAATGAGTTCTGGGGCTCGATCATGCTTTGCATGTGAGAGAGGTCTTATAGTCAACGGGTCTGCGACATTCAGATCCGTGTGTACTTTGCAAATCTCTATGTCAAACCGTAAACACTGCTACCACACTCCACTTGGTAATATTCCAAATGGATGCTCCACTATACGTATTCAGATTGCTACTACGAGTCATCCGGATTGGTGTTAAAGCTTGCATCGACGTAACTCCTTACAACGAACTCTTTATCACCTCCATAATCAATAAACATCTCCTTAGTGTTTTAGTTACTAAGGATAATCTTGACCGTTGTCCAGTGATCCACTCCTCAATCACTTTTGTACCCCTTGACAGACTCATGGCAAGGCACACACCAGGTGCGGTACACAGCATGGCATAATATAGAGCCTATGGCTAAGGCATAGGGGATGGCGTTCGTCCTTTCTCTTTCTTCTGCCGTTGTCGAGCTTTGAGTCTCACACAACTTCACACCTTAAAAATCAGGCGAGAACTCTTTCTCTGACTGATCCATTTTGAACTCTTTCAAAATCTTGTCAAGGTATGTACTCATTGAAAGTCTCATCAAGCATCTTGATCTATCTCTATAGATCTTGATGTTCAACAATTAGGTAGCTTTATACAGGTATTCCTTAGAAAAACACTTTTCAAACAACCATTTATACTTTCTAGAAATTCTACATCATTTCCGATCAACAATATGTCAACCACATATGCTTACCAGAAACTCTATAGTGCTCCCACTCACTTTATTGTAAATACAAGGTTCTCATAAACTTTGTATGGACTCAATAACTTTGATCACCTCATCAAAGTGTATATTCCAACTCCGAGATGCTTGCTTCAGTTCATAGAAGGATCACTGAAGCTTGCACACCTTTTAGCATCCTTAGGACTGACAAAACCTTCTGGTTGTATCTCATACAACATTTCCTTAAGGAAGGAAACGATGTTTTGGCATCCATATGCTAGATTTCATAATTGAAAAATGCAGCAACTGCCAACATAATTCCAATAGACTTTACCATCTCTACGAGTGAGAAAGTCTCATCGCAGTCAACTCCTTGAACTTGGCGGAAACTTCTTTGCGACTAGTCGAGCTTTATAAATGGTGACATTCGCCATCAGCGTCTGTCTTCATCTTAAAGGTCCATTTGTACTCAACGACCTGCCGTCCAACGATCAAGTCTACCAAAGTCTATACTTGGTTTTCATACATGGATCCTTTCTCGGATTTCATGGCCTCTAACCATTTGTCGGAATCCGGGCCCATCATCGCTTCTCCATAGCTAGTAGGTTCATCGTTGTCCAACAACATGACCTCCAAGATAGGGTTGTCGTATCGCTCAGGAGCAGTACTCATCCTTGTCAACCTACGAGGTTAGATAGTAACTTGATCCGAAGCTTCATGATCATCATCATTAACTTCCTCTTCAACTAACGTAGGCTTCACAGAAACATCTTCCTGCGCCGCGCTACTCTCTGGTTGAAACAAAGGTTCAACAACCTCATCAAGTTCTATCTTCCTCCCACTCAATTCTTTCGAGAGAAACTTTTTCTCCAGAAAGGACGCATTTTAGCAACAAACACTTTTTGCTTGGATCTGAGATAGAAGGTTCACCCAACTGTTCTTAGGGTAATCTATGAAGATGCATTTCTCCGCTTTGGGTTCGAGCTCATTAGGTGAAAACATTTTCCACACAAATGTCGCATCCCCAAACATTAAGAAATGTCAGCTTAGGTTTCTGCCAAACCATATGGTGTCATCTCAACGGATTTAGATGGTGCCCTATTTAAAGTGAATGTAGTTGTCTCTAACGCATAACCCCAAAACTATAGTAGCAAAACGATAAGAGACATCATAGCACACACCATATCCAATAGAGCACGACTATGACGTTTGGACACACCATCACACTATGGTGTTCCAGATGGCGTGAGTTGTCAAACGACTTTCACATTGTCTAAAGTTGTATGCCAAACTCGTAACTCAAATATTCACCTCCACGATCATATCGCAGACATTTTTATCTTCTTGTCACGATGATCTTAAACTTCACTCTGAATTTGCTTGAACTTTTCAAACGATTCAGACTTGTGTTTCATTAAGTAAATACACACTATATCTACTCAAATCATCAGTGAAGGTAAGAAAATAACGATATCCACCGCACGCTACAAGACTCGTTGGGTTGCATGCATCGACGTGTATCATTTCCAATAAATCACTTCCCTGCTCCATCAATCCAGAAAACGGGGTCCTTAGTCATCTTGCCCAAGAGGCATGGTTCGCATGTTTCAACCGATTTGAAATCAAATGAGTCCAAAGATCCATCAACATGGAGTTTCTTCATGTGCTTTGTACCAATATGACATTTAGCGGCAGTGCCACAAGTATGTGGTACTATTATTATTAACTTTGTATCTTTTGGCATCAATGTTATGAACATGTGTATTTCTACAATCAAGATTCAACAAACCATTCTCACTAGGTGCATGACCATTGAAGGTATTATTCATGTAAACAGAATAACCATTATTCTCTAACTTAAATGAATAACCGTGTTGCAATAAACACGATCTAATCACGTTCATGCTCAACGCAAAACACCAAATAGCATTTATTTAGGTTCGTCACTAATCCCAAAGGTAGAGAGAGCGTGCGATGTTGATCACATGAACCTTAGAAACATTTCCAACACACATCGTCACCTCACCCTTAGCTAGTTCTCTGTTTATTCCGTAGCTTTTATTTCGAGTTACTAACATTTAGCAACCGAACCAGTATCCAATACCCAGGTGCTACTAGGAGTACTAGCAAGGTACACATCAATAACACGTATATCAAATACACTTCTGTCGACGTTGCCAGCCTTATCTACCAAGTATCTAGGGTTGTTCCGCTTCAGCGACCGCTCTCCTCATAATCGAAGCACTTAGTCTCGGGTTTGGGTTAGACTTTGGGTTGCTTCACTAGAGCAGCAACTGACTTGCTATCCATGAAGTTTCCCTTCTTGCTCTTGCCCTTCTCGAAACTAGTGGTTTGACTAACCATCAACACTTGATGCTCCTTCTTGATTTCTACCTTCGTGGTGTCAAACATCGTGAATAGCTTAGGGATCATTATTTCTATCCCTGGCATTTTATAGTTCATCACCAAGTTCTAGTAGCTTAGTGACAGTGACTTGGAGAACTATATCAATCACTATCTTATCTGGAAGATCAACTCCCACTCGATTCAATCGATTGTAGCACCCAGACAATCTGAGCACATGCTCAACGATTGAGCTATTCTCTTTCATATTACAGGCAAATAATCTTGTTGGAGATCTCATATCTCGCAACACGGGCATGAGCTTGAGATCCTAATTTCAACTCTTAGAACATCTCATATGTTCCATGACGTTCAAAACGTTTCGGAGCCTCAATTCTAAGCCGTAATGCATGACGCACTAAACTATCAAGTAGTCATCAGAACGTGCCTGTCAGATGTTCACAACATCTACAAACGACGCTAGAGGGGTTGGCGCACCGAGCGGTGCATTAAGGACATAAGCCTTCTGTGCAGTAATGAAGACAATCCTCAGATCACGGAGCCAGTCCGCAATATTTCTACCATCATCTTTCAACTCTATTTCTTTAGGAACATATAAAAATTCATGGGAGCTACAGCGTGAGCTAGTAATCTACAACATAATTTTGCAAAGACACTACTGACTATGTTCATGATAATGAGTTCAATTAATCATATTACTTAAGTACTCCCACTCAAATTGACATCCCTTCCGGTCATTCGAGTGATACATGATCCAAATTCACCAACTCAAGTCCGATCATCACGTGAGTTGAGGTGGTTTCAATGGTGAAAATCATCATTCTGATCATATCTACTATATGACTCATGTTCGACCTTTCGGTCTCTAGTGTTCCGAGGCCATGTCTGTACATGATAGGCTCGTCAAGTTTAACCCGAGTATTCTGCATGTGCAACACTGGCTTGCACCCGTTGTATGTGAACGTAGAGTCTATCACACCCAATCATCACGTGGTGTCTCGACACAACGAACTTTCGCAACGGTGCACACTCGGGGTGAACACAATTTATCTTGAAATTAAGTGAGGGATCACCTTATAATGCTACCGTCGTCCTAAGCAAAACAAGGTGCATAAAAGGATTAACATCACATGCAAATAATAAGTGACATGATATGGCCATGAACTTGTGCTTTTGATCTCCATGATGAAAGCACGGGCATGATCTTCATCGTCACCGGCATGACACCATGATCTCCATCAACGTGTCGCCATCCGGGTTGTCGCGCCCACCATGCTGTTACTACTATTGCTACCATTTAGCGATAAAGTAAAGCATTACATAGCGCTTAATGATTGATACGCAGGTCATACAATAATTAAAGACAATCCTATGGCTCTTGCCGGTTGCCGTACTCATCGACATGCAAGTCGTGATATTCTATACAACACATGATCATCTCATACATCACATATATCACATCATGTAATTGGCCATATCACATCACAACATACCCTGCAAAAACAAGTTAGACGTCCTCTAATTGTTGTTGCATGTTTTACGTGGCTGCTATGGGTATCTAGCAAGAACAATTTGTTGGAAATATGCCCTAGAGGCAATAATAAAATGGTTATTATTGTATTTCCTAGTTCATGATAATTTTCTATTGTTCATGCTATAATTGTGTTAACCGGAAACCGTAATACATGTGTGAATACATAGACCACAACATGTCCCTAGTGAGCCTCTAGTTGACTAGCTCGTTGATCAATAGATGGTCACGGTTTCATGACCATGGACATTGGATGTCGTTGATAACGGGATCATATCATTAGGAGAATGATGTGATGGACAAGACCCAATCCTAAGCATAGCACAAGATCGGATAGTTCGTTTCCTAAAGCTTTTCAATGTCAAGTATCGTTTCCTTGGACCATGAGATTCCGCAACTCCCGGATACCATAGGAATGCTTTGGGTGTGCCAAACGTCACAACGTAACTGGGTGGCTATAAAGGTGCACTACGGGTATCTCCGAAAGTGTCTGTTGGGTTGGCATGAATCGAGACTGGGATTTGTCACTCCGTGTGACGGAGAGGTATCTCTGGGCCCACTCGGTAAGACATCATCATAATGAGCGCAATGTGACTAAGGAGTTAGTCACGGGATAATGTATTACGGAACGAGTAAAGATACTTTCCGGTAACGAGATTGAACAAGGTATAGAGATACCGACGATCGAATCTCGGGCAAGTATCATACCGATAGATAAAGGGAATAGTATACGGGATTGATTGAATCCCCGACATCGTGGTTCATCCGATGAGATCATCATGGAGCATGTGGGAGCCAACATGGGTATCCAGATCCCGCTATTGGTTATTGACCGGAGAGGTGTCTCGATCATGTCTACATGTCTCCCGAACCCGTAGGGTCTACACACTTAAGGTTCGATGACGCTAGGGTTATAGGGAAATGGTATACGTGATTACCGAAGGTTTTTCGGAGTCCAGGATGAGATCTCGGACGTCACGAGGAGGTCTGGAATGGTCAGGAGGTAAAGATTGATACATAGGTAGTCCAGTTTTGGGTACCGAAAAGTTTTCGGGCTCATCGGTAGTGTACCGGGAGTGTCGGGAGGGTGCCAGAGGACCCCCGGGAGGGGTGTGACGACCATAGGACTTTGTGGTCCCTTAGAGGATGTGTGACAGCCCTTATTGGGCTGGCCAAGACCTTCTAGAAAGGCCCATGCAGCTGGTATCGAGAGATAAAGGGCAAAAGGGTTTTAAAAGAGGAGATCCACCTCCCTTGTGGGAGGTGGACTCTTCCCCTAGTTCGGCCGAACCTCTCCTCCTTGGAGGAGGGGCCAAGGCAGCCCTCCCTCTCCCTCCTCCTATATATATGCAAGGGTTTGGGATGATTTGAGACACGACTTCTCTCTCTCTCGGCACAGCCCTATCCTTCCTCTTCCCCATTCTCCGTAGCGCTTGGTGAAGCCCTGCTGGAGTCCACGTAGCTCCATCGTCACCACGCCGTCGTGCTGCCGGAGCTCTCCCTCAACCTCCCCTTCCTCCTTGCTGCATCAAGGCGTAGGAGATGTCATCGGGCTGCACGTGTGTTGAACGCAGAGGCGCCGTTGTTCGGCGCTGAGATCGGAATCCACCGCGATCTGAATCGCTGCAAGTACAACTCCACCAACCGCGTTCTTGTAACGCTTCCGCTTAGTGATCTTCAAAAGGTATGAAGATGCGATCTCTCCCCTCTTGTTGCTGTTTTCTCCATAGATAGATCTTGCTGACACGTAGGAAAATTTTGATTTACTACTACGTCTCCCAACAGTGTATCAGAGCCAGGTCTATGCGTAGAATCTATGCACGAGTAGAACACAAGTTGTTGTGGGCGTCGATTTTGTTAATATGCTTACCACTACTAGTCTTATATTGATTCGGCGGTATTGTGGGATGAAGCGGCCCGGACCGAATTTACACGTACGCTTACATGAGACTGGTTCCACCGCCTGACATGCACTTGTTGCATAAGGTGGCTAGCAGGTGTCTGTCTCTCCCACCTTAGTCGGATTGGATTCAATGAAAAGGGTCCTTATGAAGGGTAAATAGCAATTGGCATATCACGTTGTGGTTTTGGCGTAGGTAAGAAACGTTCTTGCTAGAAACCTATAGCAGCCACGTAAAAATTTGCAACTACAAATTAGAGGTCGTCTAACTTGTTTTTGCAGCATATGCCTTGTGATGTGATATGGCCAAAGAATGTGATGTGATGCATTGTGATGTATGAGATTGATCATGTTCTTGTAATAGGTTTCACGACTTGCATGTCGATGAGTATGACAACCGACAGGAGCCATAGGAGTTGTCTTATTTTGTTGTATGACCTGCGTGTCAATCATAAATGCCATGTAATTACTTTACTTTATTGCTAAACATTAGCCATAGTAGTAGAAGTAATAGTTGGCGAGACAACTTCATGAAGACACAATGATGGAGATCATGATGATGGAGATCATGGTGTCGTGCCGGTGACAGTGATCATCATGGTGCCCCAAAGATGGAGATCAAAGGAGCAAGATTATATTGGCCATATCATGCCACTATATTGATAGCATGTGATGTTTATCATGTTTACATATTATTTGCTTAGAACGACAGTAGTAAATAAGATGATCTCTCAATAAAATTTCAAGAGAAGTGTTCACCCTTACTGTGCACCGTTGCTAAGGATCGTTGTTCCGAAGCACCACGTGATGATCGGGTTTGATAGGTTCTAACGTTCGCATACAACGGGTGTAAGCCAGATTTACACACGCGGAACACTTAGGTTGACTTGACGAGCCTAGCATGTACAGACATGGCCTCGGAACACGGAAGTGTTGGGAGACGTAGTAGTAAATCAAAATTTTCCTACGTGTCACCAAGATCTATCTATGGAGAAACCAACAAACGAGCGGGGAGAGATTGGATATTCATACCTTTGAAGATCGCTAAGCAGAAGCGTTGCTAGAACGCGGTTGATGGAGTCGTACTCGCAGCGATTCAGATCGCGGTAGATCCGATCAAGTGCCGAACGGACGGCACCTCCGCGTTCAACACACGTGCAGCCCGGTGACGTCTCCTACGCCTTGATCCAGCAAGGAGGGAGGAGAGGTTGAGGGAGAGCTTTGGCAACACGACGGCGTGGTGGCGGTGGAGCTGCGTGGTACTCCGGCAGAGCTTCGCTAAGCACTACGGAGAACGAGGAGAGGGAGGAGTAGGGCTGCACCAGGGAGGAGATGAACTCGTGTGTTGTGCAGCCCCAAATACCTCCACTATATATAGGAGGAGGGGAGGAGAGGTTCTGCGCCCTAGGATTCCACCCTAGGGGTGGCGGCAGCCTCCAGAAACCCATCTGGCCGGCGGCCAGGGCAGGGAGAGGTGGAGGCGCCCTAGGGTGGGCCTTAAGGCCCATCTAAGCCTAGGGTTTGCCCCCTCCACCCTTGCTGCCCCTTGGGCTGGGGTGGGAGGCGCACCAGCCCACCTAGGGGATGGCTCCCTCCCACTCTTGGCCCATGGAACCTTCCGGGGCAGGTGGGCCCACTTGGTGGACCCCCGGAACCCTTCCGGTGGTCCCGGTACACTACCGGAGACACCCGGAACACTTCCGGTATCCAAAACCTCACTTCCTGTATATAAATCTTCGTCTCCGGACCATTCCGGGTATCCTCGTGACGTCCGGGATCTCATCCAGGACTCCGAACAACCTTCGGTAACCACATACACTATTTCCCTATAACCCTAGCGTCATCGAACCTTAAGTGTGTAGACCCTACGGGTTCGGGAGACACGTAGACATGACCGAGACACCTCTCCGGTCAATAACCAACAGCGGGATCTGGATACCCATGTTGGCTCCCACGTACTCCACGATGATCTCATCGGATGAACCACGATGTCAAGGATTCAATCAATCCCGTATACAATTCCCTTTGTCTATCGGTATGGAACTTGCCCGAGATTCGATCGTCGGTATCCCCATACCTTGTTCAATCTCGTTACCGGCAAGTCTCTTTACTCGTTCCGTAATACATCATCCCGTGACTAACTCCTTAGTCACATTGAGCTCATAATGATGATGTCTTACCTAGTGGGCCCAGAGATACCTCTCCGTCACACGGAGTGACAAATCCCAGTCTCGATTCGTGTCAACCCAACAGACACTTTCGGAGATACCCGTAGCGTACCTTTATAGCCACCCAGTTACGTTGTGACGTTTGGCACACCCAAAGCATTCCTACGGTATCCGGGAGTTACACAATCTCGTGGTCTAAGGAAACGACACTTGACATTGAAAAGCTGTAGCAAACGAACTACACGATCTTGTGCTATGCTTAGGATTGGGTCTTGTCCATCACATCATTCTCCTAATGATGTGATCCCGTTATCAATGACATCCAATGTCCATGGTCATGAAACCATGACCATCTATTGATCAACGAGCTAGCCAACTAGAGGCTCACTAGGGACACGTTGTGGTCTATGTATTCACACATGTATTATGGTTTCCGGTTAACACAATTATAGCATGAATAACAGACAATTATCATGAACTAGGAAATACAATAATAACCATTTTATTATTGCCTCTAGGGCATATTTCCAACAGGAAGACCAAAAGGTCGAACATGAGTCATATAGAAGATACGATTAACATGGAGATGTTCACCATGGATGACTAGTCCGTCTCATGTGATGATCGGACACGGGCTAGTTGAAATGGATCATGTGTCACTTGGATGACTAGAGAGATGTCTATCTAAGTGGGAGTTCATTAAATAATTTGATTATGTGAACTTTAATTATCATGAACTTAGTCTAAAATTGCTTTACAATCTATATTGTAGATCCAATGGCCAACGCGAATGTCACCCTAAACTTCAACGCGTTCCTAGAGAAAACCAAGCTGAAAGATGATGGAAGCAACTATGCGGACTGGGTCTGTGGCTTGAGGATCATCCTCATAGCTTCCAAGAAATCATATGTCCTGGATGCACCACTAGGTGACCCACCCCTTCTCCCAGCAGAGCAAGACATTGCAAACGCTTGGCATTCTCGCTGCGATGATTACTCCCTTGTTCAGTGCGGCATGCTTTACAGTTTAGAACCGGGGCTCCAAAAGCGTTTTGAGCAACGCGGAGCATATGAGATGTTCCAAGAGCTGAAACTAGTTTGCCAAGCTCTTGCCCGGGTCGAGAGATATGACGTCTCCGACAAGTTCTTCAGTTGTAAGATGGAGGAGAATAGTTCTGTCAGTGAGCACATCCTCAAGATGTCTGGGATACACAACCGCTTGACTCAACTAGGAGTTAATCTCCCGGATGACTCGGTCATTGACAGAATCCTCCGGTCGCTTCCACCTAGCTACAAGAGCTTTGTGATGAACTACAACATGCAAGGGATGGAGAAGTCCATTCCTGAGTTGTACTCAATGCTGAAATCAGCAGAGATCGAGATCAGAAAGGAGCATCAAGTGTTGATGGTGAATAAGACCACTAGTTTCAAGAAAGGCAAGGGTAAGAAGAACTTCAAGATGGACGGCAAAGCTGTTGCCGCGCCCAGTAAGCAAGTTGCCGGGAAGAAGAAGAACAAGCATGAACCCAAGCCTGAGACTGAGTGCTTTTATTGCAAGGCTACCGATCACTGGAAGCGGAACTGCCCCAAGTACTTAGCGGATAAGAAGGATGGCAACATTAAAGGTATATGTGATATACTTGTTGTTGATGTGTACCTAACCAGCGCTCGTAGTAGCTCCTGGGTATTTGATACCGGTGCAGTTGCTCACATTTGTAACTCCAAGCAGGAGTTGCGGAATAAACGGAGGCTGGCAAAGGACGAGGTGACGATGCGCGTCGGGAATGGTTCCAAGGTCGATGTGATCGCCGTCGGCACGCTACCTCTACATCTACCTTCGGGATTAGTGTTAAACCTTAATAATTGTTATTTAGTACCATCTTTGAGCATGAACATTGTATCTGGATCTCGCTTGATGCGAGATGGCTACTCATTTAAATCTGAGAATAATGGTTGTTCCGTTTATGTGAGAGAAATGTTTTATGGTCATGCCCCGCTGGTCAATGGTTTATTTTTGATGAATCTCGAACGTGAAGTTACACATGTCCATAGTGTGAGTACCAAAAAGTGTAAGTTTGATAACGATAGTCCCACTTACATGTGGCACTGTCGCCTTGGTCATATTGGTGTCAAACGTATGAAGAAGCTCCATACTGATGGACTTTTGGAGTCTCTTGAGTTCGAATCATTTGACACGTGCGAACCATGCCTCATGGGCAAGATGACTAAGACTCCGTTCTCCGGAACAATGGAGCGAGCAACTGACTTGTTGGAAATAATACATACCGATGTATGCGGTCCAATGAGTGTCGAGGCTCGTGGTGGCTACCGTTATGTTCTCACCCTCACTGATGACTTGAGTAGATATGGGTATGTCTACTTAATGAAACGTAAGTCTGAAACCTTTGAAAGGTTCAAGGATTTTCAGAGTGAGGTAGAGAATCAACATGACAACAAGATAAAGTGCCTACGATCTGATCGTGGCGGAGAATATTTAAGTCACGAGTTTGGCACGCACCTAAGGAAATGTGGAATTGTTTCACAACCAACGCCGCTTGACACACCTCAGCGAAATGGTGTGTCTAAACGTCGTAATCGCAGTCTATTAGATATGGTACGATCTATGATGTCTCTTACCGACTTACCGCTATCATTTTGGGGATATGCATTAGAGACTGCCGCATTCACTTTAAATAGGGCACCGTCAAAATCCGTTGAGATGACACCGTATGAATTATGGTTTGGAAAGAAACCTAAGTTGTCATTTCTAAAATTTTGGGGATGCGATGCTTATGTGAAGAAACTTCAACCTGAGAAGCTCGAACCCAAAGCGGAAAAGTGCGTCTTCATAGGATATCCCAAAGAGACTATTGGGTATACCTTCTACCTACGATCCGAGGGCAAAGTATTTGTTGCCAAGAATGGATCCTTTCTCTAGAAAGAGTTTCTCTCGAAAGAAGTAAGTGGGAGGAAAATAGAACTTGATGAGGTAATTGTACCTCCACTCGAACCGGAGAGTAGCGCAGCACAGGAAGTTGTTTCTGTGGAGCCTACACCGGCTGGAGAGGAAGTTAATGATGATGATCATGAAATTTCAGATCAAGTTGCTATTGAACGTCGAAGGTCCACTAGGACACGTTCCGCACCGGAGTGGTACGGCAACCCTGTCCTAGAGATCATGTTGTTAGACAACGGTGAACCGTCGAACTATGAAGAAGCGATGGCAGGCCCGGATTCCAAAAAATGGCTTGAGGCCATGAAATTCGAGATAGGATCCATGTATGAGAACAAAGTATGGACTTTGGTGGACTTGCCTGATGATAAGCGAGCCATTGAAAATAAATGGATCTTTAAGAAGAAGACTGACGCGGATGGTAATGTGACCGTCTATAAGGCTCGACTTGTCGCTAAGGGTTATGGACTGTTGGGGAACGTCGCATGGGAAACAAAAAATTTCCTACACACAAGCAAACCTATTCATGGTGATGAGCATCTACGAGAGGGAGAGTGGATCTACGTACCCTTGTAGATCGCTAAGCGGGAAGCGTTAAGAAACGCGGTTGGTGTAGTCGAACTTCTTCGCGATCCAAATCGCCGAGCGCCCCGCGATCCAATCATGAACCGTCCCGCGAACACATCATGATCCGTCCCGCGAACTCATCATGATCCATCTCACGATCTTGATCACGATCTGTCCCGCGAACTCATCCCGATCCATTCCGTGATCACATCACGAACCGTCTCGCAATCTCGATCACGGTCCTTCCGATCTAGCGCCAAACGGACGACACCTCCGCGTTCAGCACACGTGTAGCTTGATGACGATCTCCACCGTATCGATCCAGCGAGAGGAGGTGGAGAGGAGAGAGAGTTCACCGACAGCGTGACGGCGCTCCGGTGATGGTGGTGGAGCAATTCCGGCAGGGTTTCGCCTAAGCGCTGCAGAAAACCGATCTAGAGGAGAAACTATGCACCGGTGTAACGGGCAGCACGTGGCCGGAAATTCTGTCCAAAAACCACCCAATCCACTAATATATATAGGAGGAGAGGATAGGAGAGGCAGCCAAGGCCTTTGGGTCGGCCGAAATAGGAGGTGGGAAGCAATCCTACTTCACCTCCAATCCTAGTTGGAGTAGGATTGCCTCCTATTGGCTGATTTTCCACTTTTCGCTTTAGGACTTTCTCTCCTGCGCCATGGGCCTTTGTGGCTGTTTTCCCAGCCCACTAAGGGCTGGTTAATACTGTCCCACAGCCCATGGACCTCTTGGGGTCGAAGTACCCCTCCCAGAGGTCTCCCGGTACACTACCGGCACTCCCGGTACACTACCGATGAGCCCGAAACTTTTCCGGAAACCAAACTGGGACTTCCTATATATGAATCTTTACCTCCGGACCATTACGGAGCTCCTCGTGACGTCCGAGATCTCATCCGGGACTCCGAACAAACTTCGGTCACCACCATACATAACTCTACACTACCGAAACGTCACCGAACCTTAAGTGTGCAGACCCTGCGGGTTCGAGAACTATGTAGACATGACCGAGACACCTCTACGGTCAATAACCAATGGAGGGACCTGGACGTCCACATTGGTTCCTACATATTCTACGAAGATCTTTATCGGTCGAACCTCTATGTCAAGGATTCAGTTAATCCCGTATAACGTTCCCTTTGTTCTTCGGTATGTTACTTGCCCGAGATTCGATCGTCAGTATCTCCATACCTAGTTCAACCTCGTTACCGGCAAGTCTCTTTACTCGTTCCGTAATACAAGATCCCGCAACTAACAATTAGTCACATTGCTTGCAAGGCTTATTGTGATGTTGCATTACCAAGTGGGCCCCGAGATACCTCTCCGTCACACGGAGTAACAAATCCCAGTCTCGATCCATGCCAACTCAACAGACACCATCGGAGATACTTGTAGAGCACCTTTATAGTCACCCAGTTACATTGCGACGTTTGATACACACAAGGCACTCCTCCGATATCCGTGAGTTGCATGATCTCATGGTCATAGGAACATATACTTGACATGAAGAAAACAGTAGCAATAAACTGACACGATCATATGCTATGTTTGTAGTTTGGGTCTTATCCATCACATCATTCTCCTAATGATGTGATCCCGTTATCAAATGACATCTCATGTCCATGGCTAGGAAACCTTAACCATCCTTTGATCAACGAGCTAGTCCATTAGAGGCATACTAGGGACATAGTTTTGTCTATGTATCCACACATGCATTTAAGTCTCCGGTCAATACAATTATAGCATGGATAATAAACGATTGTCATGAACAAGGAAATATGATAATAACTAATTTATTATTGCCTCTAGGGCATATTTCCAACATGGACAAGTTCAAGGAGTTGACTACGATGAGACTTTCTCACCCGTAGCGATGCTGAAGTATGTCCGAATCATGTTAGCAATTGCCGCATTTTATGATTATGAGATATGGCAAATGGACATCAAAACGGCATTCCTTAATGGCTTCCTCAAGGAAGAACTATATATGATGCAGCCGAAAGGTTTTGTCGATCCTAAAGATGCTAACAAGGTATCCAAGCTCCAGCGCTCCATCTATGGGTTGGTGCAAGCATCTCGGAGTTGGAACATTCACTTTAATGAGGTGATTAAAGCGTTTGAGTTTGTACAGGTTTTTGGAGAACCCTGTATTTACAAGAAAGTGAGTGGGAGCTGTGTAGCATTTCTCGTATTATATGTGGATGACATACTGATAATGGGAAATGATATAGAACTCTTGGAAAGTGTAAAGGCCTACTTGAATAAGTGTTTTTCAATGAAGGACCTTGGAGAAGCTGCTTACATATTAGGTATTAAGATCTATAGAGATAGATCGAGACGCCTCATAGGTCTTTCACAAAGCACATACCTTGATAAGATATTGAAGAAGTTCAATATGGATCTGTCCAAGAAGGGGTTCTTACCTGTGCTACAAGGTGTGAGATTGAGTACGACTCAATGCCCGACCACGGCAAAGGATAGAGATGAGATGAGTGTCATCCCCTATGCTTCAGCCATAGGCTCTATTATGTATGCCATGATGTGTACCAGACCTGATGTGAACCTTGCCATAAGTTTGGTAGGGAGGTACCATAGTGATCCCGGAGCGGAACACTGGATAGCGGTCAATAATATCCTGAAGTACCTAAAAAGGACAAAGGACATGTTTCTCGTATATGGAGGTGCTGAAGAGCTCGTCGTAAAGGGTTACGTCGATGCTAGCTTCGACACAGATCCGGACGACTCCAAGTCGCAAACCGGATACGTGTATATTTTGAACAAAGGGGCAGTCAGCTGGTGCAGCAGCAAGCAAAGCGTCGTGGCGGCATCTAGATGTGAAGCGGAGTACATAGCTGCTTCGGAAGCAGCAAAGGAAGGAGTCTGGATGAAGGAGTTCATCACCGACCTAGGAGTAATTCCAAGTGTGTCAGGCCCAATGACTCTATCCTGTGACAACACTGGAGCTATTGCCCTTGCGAACGAGCCCAGGTTTCACAAGAAGACAAGACACATCAAGCGCCGCTTCAACTCCATCCGTGATTACATTCAGGAGGGAGATATAGATATTTGTAAAGTGCATACGGATCTGAATGTCGCAGATCCGTTGACTAAACCTCTCTCACGAGCAAAACATGATCAACACCAGAATGCTATGGGTGTACGATTCATCACAATGTAACTACATTATTGACTCTAGTGCAAGTGGGAGACTGTTGGAAATATGCCCTAGAGGCAATAATAAAATGGTTATTATTGTATTTCCTTGTTCATGATAATTGTCTATTGTTCATGCTATAATTGTGTTAACCGGAAACCATAATACATGTGTGAATACATAGACCTCAACATGTCCCTAGTAAGCCTCTAGTTGACTAGCTCGTTGATCAATAGATGGTCACAGTTTCATGACCATGGACATTGGATGTCGTTGATAACAGGATCACATCATTAGGAGAATGATGTGATGGACAAGACCCAATCCTAAGCATAGCACTAGATCGTGTAGTTCGTTTGCTAAAGCTTTTCAATGTCAAGTATCGTTTCCTTAGACCATGAGATTGTGCAACTCACGGATACCGTAGGAATGCTTTGGGTGTGCCAAACGTCACAACGTAACTGGGTGGCTATAAAGGTGCACTACGGGTATCTCCGAAAGTGTCTGTTGGGTTGGCACGAATCGAGACTGGGATTTCTCACTCCGTGTGACGGAGAGGTATCTCTGGGCGCACTCGGTAAGACATCATCATAATGAGCTCAATGTGACCAAAGGAGTTAGTCACGGGATGATGTATTATGGAACGAGGAAAGAGACTTGCCGGTAACGAGATTGAACAAGGTATAGAGATACCGACAATCGAATCTCGGGCAAGTATCATACCGATAGACAAAGGGAATTGTATACGGGATTGATTGAATCCCCGACGTCGTGGTTCATCCGATGAGATCATCGTGGAGCATGTGGGAGCCAACATGGGTATCCAGATCCCACTATTGGTTATTGGCCGGAGAAGTGTCTCGGTCATGTCCACGTGTCTCCCGAACCCGTAGGGTCTACACACTTAAGGTTCGATGACACTACGGTTATAGGGAAATGGTATACGTGATTATCGAAAGTTGTTCAGAGTCCCGGATGAGATCCCGGATGTCACGAGGAGCTCCGGAATGGTATGGAGGTAAAGATTGATATATAGGAAGTCCAGTTTTGGTCACCGAAAAGTTTTCGGGCCCATCGGTAGTGTACCGGGAGTGCTGGGAGGGTGCCGGAGGACCCCCGGGAGGGGTGTGACGACCAAAGGATTTCGTGGGCCCTTAGAGGAAGTGTGCCAGCCCTTTTTGGGCTGGCCAAGACCTTCTAGAAAAGCCCATGTGGCTGGAGGTAAGAGATAGGGCTGAAAAGGATTCAAAAGGAAGAGATCCACCTCCCTTGTGGGAGGTGGACTCCTCCCTAGGGTCGGCCGAACCTCTCCTCTTTGGAGGAGGGGCCAAGGCAGCCCTCTCTCTCCCTCCTCCTATATATATGCAAGGGTTTGGGCTGTTTTGAGACACGACTTCTTTCTCTCTCGGTGCAGCCCTACCCTTCATCTTCCTCGTTCTCCGTAGCGCTTGGCGAAGCCCTGCCGGAGTTCACGTAGCTCCACCGTCACCACGCCGTCGTGCTGCCGGAGCTCGCCCTCAACCTCTCCTTCCTCCTTGCTGGATCAAGGCGTAGGAGACGTCACCAGGCTGCACGTGTGTTGAACACGGAGGCGCCGTTGTTCGGCGCTAAAATCGGAATCCACCGCGATCTGAATCGCTGCGAGTACGACTCCATCAACCCCGTTCTTGTAACGCTTCTGCTTAGCGATCTTCAAAGGTATGAAGATGCAATCTCTCCCCTCTCGTTGCTGGTTTCTTCATGGATAGATCCTGGTGATCATAGGATTTGTTTTGATTTACTACTACGTCTCCCAACATAGCTCCAGTGTTGTCACAGAATAGAGTCATCGGGCCCGACGCACTTGGAATTACTCCTAAGTCAGTGATGAACTCCTTCATCCAAACTCCTTCCTTTGCTGCTTCCGAAGCAGCTATGTACTCCGTTTCACATGTAGATGCCACCACGACGCTTTGCTTGCTGCTGCAACAGCTGACTGCCCCTCCATTCAAAATATACACGTATCCGGTTTGCGACTGGGAGTCGTCCGGATCTGTGTCGAAGCTAGCATCAACGTAACCCTTTACGACGAGCTCTTCAGCACCTCCATATACAAGAAACATGTCCTTTGTCCTTTGTCCATATACAAGAAACATGTCCTTCGAGCTATGTTGGTAGACGTAGTAGTAAATCAAAAAAATTCCTACGTATCACCAAGATCTATCTATGGAGAAACCAGCAACGAGTGGGGAGAGATTGCATCTTCATACCTTGGAAGATCGCTAAGCGGACGCGTTACAAGAACGCGGTTGGTGGAGTCGTACTCGCAGCGATTCAGATCGCGGTGGATTCCGATCTCAGCGTCGAACAACGGCGCCTACGCGTTCAACACACGTGCAGCCCGATGACGTCTCCTACGCCTTGATCCAGCAAGGAGGAAGGAGAGGTTGAGGGAGAGCTCTGGCAGCATGACGGCATGGTGACGGTGGAGCTACGTGGACTCCGGCAGGGCTTTGCCAAGCGCTACGGAGTACGAGGAAGAGGAAGGGTAGGGCTGCGCCGAGAGAGAGAGAGAAGTCGTGTCTCAAATCAGCCCAAACCCTTGCATATATATAGGAGGAGGGAGAGGGAGGGCTGCTTTGGCCCCTCCTCCAAGGAGGAGTGCTTCAGCTGAAGCTAGGGAAGAGTCCACCTCCCACGAGGGAGTTGGATCTCCCTCTTTTCAAACTCCTTTTGCCTTATCCCTTGATCTCCAGCCGCATGGGCCTTTCTAGAAGGTCTTGGCCAGCCCAAAAAGGGCTCG